>JAESUZ010002054.1:0-155303 GCA_017311185.1 Proteles cristata cristata
AATCAAACTATTTTGGTAGTGATTTTACCAAAAACAATTCCATTGAAAAGCAAATAAATATTTTCAAATCTCAAGATACCAATTCAAAGCACTGGCTTATTTTTCATTTATTTTGACATAAATGCTTGATAAGAGTATCATTTAAGGGGAGCCTGGGTGGCTTAGTCGGTTAAGCATCCGACTTTCGCTTAGGTCATGATCTCACGGTTTGTGGGTTCGAGCCCCGCGCGGGCTCTGTGTGCTGACTGCCAGCTCAGAGCCTGGGCCTGTTTCAGTCTGTGACTTCCCTCTCTCTCCTGACCTCCTGCTCACGCTGTCTCTCTCTCTCTCTCTCTCTCTCTCTCTCCTAGAAATAAATAAAACATTAAAAAAAAAAGTGTACCATTTTTGTCTCCCTTAAGTGACTTAAGGTCAACCAGCTGCTGAGCTAGTTCAACCAATAGTGAAATCAGTCACGAAAGATCAGTTTTGATAAAGAGAAACAGAAGAAAACAGTGAATTAGGGATCAAACACATATTGCCTTAGTTTAAACACAAGTCCCTCACATAATAAAAGAATATGGCTTTCTGTGAGAAATTTACTAAATGCTTCTTTGATAATTTTGTTACCAAACTTAGAAAAGTAGGGAGTAATAAGCAATTCTTTCGCAGAAAGGCTAATAGACTTAAATATTATAATAACATCTTCTCAATGATGAAGCCATATCGTCAAAGGGAAAGGGTGTGACTGAAATGCAATATAAGCAAAAATGTCTATATACATTATTGATTCATTCAACATACATTGGTTGAGTGTCTTGCAATTGAGTGCAAGCCAACAGGCTCAGTGTTGCATAGACTGGAGAGTTGACTAAGGCAAGAGTCCTGCCCTCCAGGAGTCTATCACCTAGTAGTGGTGATACCAGTACAGTACTAACTGTAATAAAAGGTGCTAAAGTAAAAGAGATGAAACATAGTGGGAGTTCAGGGAAGAACGAGAGCAATTTTGGCGGGGGAGATATATTTGAAATTACCTAGTAAGTATCTAGAGCTAGCCCTCCAGTGAAGAGACAGCTTATCTTCTAGACATTCTATTCTCTCTAATGCAGTATGATCATGTTATGCCAGGGGTTTAAATGGAGTATTTACAGGAGCAGAGGGAGATCTGGGAAAGTTCTCAAAGAAAGTCATATGTGAGCTGGGCTTACAGAACAACAGAACATAAAGATGGAGAGGTCAGTCGGGACTTGATCATTTAAGGTCTTAAAGACCATATTAAGGTATTTCAATTTTGTCCTGTGGCCAATGGAGAGCCATCAAAGGGTTTTAAGCAGAGGAGTAATGTGGTCATGTTTGTACTCGAGAAACAGCACTCTGGCTACAATGTAGAACATAGGTTGGAGGGGAAGGGGGCAAATGAGAAGGTGGGAAAATTCACTGAATTGCTTAAATAAATTATTTTTTATTCTAGAGAGAACGGGTGGGGCAGAGGGGAAGAGGAAAAGAGAGAGAGAGAATTTTAAGCAGGCTCCACCCTCAGCATGAAGCCCAATATGGGGCTCAATCCCACAACCCTGGGATCATGACCTGAGCCAAAATCAAGAGTCAGATGCTCAACTGACAGAGCCACCCAGGTGCCCCACACTGTTTTTAAGTTAAAGATGATGAGGGCCTAAGAAGGTAGTGGTGGTGAGGCTGGAGAAAGTGAAATTTATTTGACTGTAGAAAGGGAACAGATATGATAAAGTAGAGATACTACTAAGTAGAATCAACTAAACATGGCAAGTAATTGAGTTTGGGGGTATAGGAAAAAAGGAGTCAAAACTACCCCTCGGTTTTTAGCTTGGCTGACTACACAGTGAGCAATAACATTTTATTAAGATATAAAACACAGAAGGAACACATTTCAATGGGCGTGGTGGCAGGGGTAGAAAACTGAGAAAAAGAAAGTTGGAAGCTGATCAAACTCCATGAAAGCATGAACCACTTTATTTTTCATCATTATGGCCCCAGTGTCTGGCTCAACAAATACTAGAATGAATGAATGAGTGGAATTAATTATTGTATTTGAAGTGCCACTGAAGGTATTTGAATCTGAACTCTACTGTAGGGTAAAAATAAAATTTATTTCATTCATTGACCTAATAGTCATTGAGCACCTCTTATATGCCAGGTAGAATTTTAGGTACTGGGGATATGTTGGCAAGCAAAATAGTAGTGAACCTGTATTCATAAACTTATATATATACGTATATATAATTTTAAGTAGACTCCACACCCAACATAGGGCTTGAATTCATGACCCTGAGATCAAGAGTCAGGCACACTACCAACTGGGCCAACCAGGCACCCCCATAAACTTATATTTTAGTTAGATATAATAAAAACAAACAAAGAAATATAGAAATTTTCAGTTGGTGATGAATGCTATGAAGAAAAATAAATCAGCATAATGGGGTTAGAGAGTGACTGGATGCTTGTACAATAAAATTATCTGGCATAGTCGCTCTTAGAAGATGATACTAGAACAGAGAATGGATCAACATGGTGTAGAAAATGTGGCTATCTGGGAAAAGAGTATTCCAGGCAGAAGGAATAGCAAGTAAGAAAATCTTAAGGCAAGAGCATGACTATCAATGTTCACATTCAAAGAAGAGCAAGTAGGCAAATGTGACTTGGGGAAAGCGAGCAAGAGGGAGGGGCAGATGACGCAGTCAGAGAAATGAAGGATGGGGCTATGGGGCAGTTTAAAAGCTAGTGTAAGGACTTCGGCTTTGTGTCTGAATGGTAGGAGCTCCAGCGGATGATTTTTAGCTGAGAAGTGATGTGGTCTGACATGTTTTAACAGGATCACTCTGCTGTGTAGACCACAGTCTGTAGAGAGGCAAGAATGGAAACCAGGAGATTGGGTAGGAGACTTGAGACTCTTGAAACCATCGAAGCAAGAGATCATAATGGTTTGCACAAAAGTGAAGGCGCTGGAGAAAGCATGGTAAGAAGTGGCTGGATGCTGTTTTTGTTTAGTTTTTATTTGATTTTAGCCTGTTTTTTTAAAGATAAAACTGGCATGATTTACTAGAGTAAAAAAGGAGGCAAAGCTAATCCCAAGGTGTTTGGTTTAAACAACTGAACAACAACAATAACATTGCCCTTTACTGAAATGGTAAAGACCATAGGTAGAGCACATGTTAGGCTAGGGTATCAGTAATTTGGTATTGCGTGTGTTAAGTTTGAAATGCCTTTTAGTGCAAATGTTGGCAGTTACACATATAAATCCGTAGCTCAGGTAAGAATTCTGGGCAGGAGATAAAAACTTGGGAGTCATCACTCACTCTATAGATGGTATTTATAGCCATGGGACTGGATTGGATTGGATCACCTAGCAAATGAGTATAAATAGAGAAAAACATAGATCCAAGACTAATCCCTAGCACATTCCAATCTTTAGTTGGCAGTAGGATGGGAGAGATCTAAGTAAAGGGCCAAAGGGATCAGTAAGATAGGAGAAAAAAATGAGACATAGTGGTGTCCTAGAATCAAGTGAATCAGGATTTTACAAAGGAGAGGGCAATTAACTTTCCAGATGTTGTGGACAGGTCAGGTAAGGGAAGGATTGAATACTGATCTTTATATTTGGCAAATAGGAAGTCACTTGTGACCTGGACAACAGCTGTTCATTGGAGTGGAGTAGTGTGGTTTGGATGTAAACATAATTAGAGTGAGTTCAAGAGAAAATGGGAAGAAAAAAAGTGGACACAATAAGTGAGAATTAATATTTCAAAGAGTATTGACTTAAAGGAGAGGACAGAAATAAGAGTGAGGTGTACAAATCATGTAGGGTCTTGTAGGCCAGAATTAGGACTTCGGGTTTTACTCTTAGGGAGATGGGGAGCCATCATCCTAGAACAAAATACTGAGGAATCCCAATATTTAGAGATATGGGAGAGAAGAAGGAAACAGCATAGGAGACTGAGAAGCAGTTAATAAGGTAGGAAGGAAAACTAAGAAAGTATTTATGCAGAAGCCAAGACAGGAGAGGACAGAGTGGTCAACTATATCAAACGCAGCTTTGAAGTCAAGCAGGATGGAGCCTGTCCATTGGGCTTGAAAAGAAAAGATGGAGACCATTGCTTTCCTTGCCAGAGGTGTTCCATTGCCTCAATGGAACAGGAGGAGACAATATGAATTTATAGTGGGTTGAGGAAAGTTGAGAAGATCAAAGGATAACAGTAATCAGGTACATTGATCTAGGAAATAGGAGATCTGCTCCAATGACATATACAGAAAGGGAAAGTGTGTGTGTGTACCATAAAATGCATAATCATTCTTTAAAAACCTGCCACCAAGGATTGAGGATTTAAAGACTTAAACACATGCTTTAGGGAACTAAGTATGCTAACCACCCAAGAAGATTTGGATGAACGGCCACTATAATTCTGACTTTTATAAAGGTATGAGATTGGTGATTAAAACCAGGAATGAAGTGACTGAATTTGAAAAGTAAGTAGAATTCAGATCTTAAGGACTTCAAAGCTAAAATTAGCGCATAATTACAATAATTATATCTTCCCTTTTTCCTGGTACAATTATCTCCTATCCCTCTTTGGTTTTGAACTCTTCCTGATATTTATTTAAGTCACCCTTTCTGAATGTACTTTTACTATGAGTTTTCTTCATAGTAAATCTCTTTTGGAAACATGCAACTAGAAAGAATGCATACCTTAGGAACTAGTACTGAGGTGGAAATCCTGAAGAGGAAGTAATCCTAACCTGTGTCCTACGTAAGAACTGTTCTCGGAAAGTGTTACTAAGAAGTGTTTGGTAAATGTGGAGCTGGCCAGAGGTAAAGTAGTGCTGAAGAATTTCAACAGTATACTTCAGCTTTGACAGACTAATGTGTTAGGGGCTGACCTGTTAAGGAGAAGAGAGCCTTTGTGGACATTGTTCAAAGCAACCATCTACAAGGTTACTGGATGTAGAATATTACTGCTTTCAATTCTCCCCCACGCCACCCCCCTCCACTAAATTTCATACAGGCTCTAGCCCTACTGTTGTTAACATGTTTACTTCTGATTAAAATTTAACTACAGTTTATTTAGCAATTACTCTGACTCAGGTATTGGTTAAACTAAATAGCTTATGTTTAGTGAAATGCTCACTGGAAGAACTTAAATGCCATTTAATGCTCACAACTAAACCTCTTTAGTAGGTACTATTATTCTTCCATTTTACAAATGAGAAAACAGAGGAAAAGTATGTTGAAATAACTAGCCCAACATCACACGTAGGTAGCAGTGAAGCCAGGATTCAAATCCGGGTGGTGTGGCTCTCACATCTATGCCCTTAACCACCAAGCTCTACTACCTTCTTAGTGCTTGCATACTTTACTTCACTCAACATTCGAATCTCCATTTTATAGAAGAGAGAATTGCAGGTCAGAGCAAAGAATCAGTAAGGTGTTGAAGGTAACCCAAGTAGAAAACAGAAAGAATTTCCATGTAAAGCCTGTCACTCTTTTCTCACTTACAAAACACTTGATATATTTAGAGTTTACTTTTTTCTTAACTCTGTAATTGCCAAAATGACTTCCATGGTCTGTTTCAATAGGCATTTTTCAAAAACAAAAGTTCCATGAGCAAATACTTTGGGGAATGCTGGGTTAAGCAAAACTAAAGAGGTATTTTTTTCTACGGGTCTCTTCAATACCTTTGATATGATAATGTACCTTTTGAAGCTCTTGGGGGGTGGGTATTTAGCAACTTAACCATGGAATTTGATTTTCTCAGAGCATTGTACCAGCAAGTGCATAGAACATACTTAGTCTAACTGCATAACTGCATTCCTGAGCACGTGTATACTCTGACGACCTTAATTAGATAGAAAGGCAATCTGGTTTCTGTATTCAATTAAGAGACACTGGTCTTCATGACTGAGATGCAGGATGTAGCCTTTTCTCAACAATACCAAATTTACATGTCATTCACTTTGGCAAGTTATTTTGAGGATGTCCAATCATGGTGGATTGATATTTGTCCAGTTTTAGAGAGTGATATTTTCAGATTGGGTCCCAAAGTTCTAGGGGGAAGTCTTTATTTGCAGGCATTGCATGCCCTACATACTGACAGCCATCTTCAAGTGTGCTGACAATAATTTATGATAGAACTTTGTGGTTTCTCTTTATGTAAAGCGAAGTGCATACAGGCCATTCACTTCCTCCAGAGGTGTCCCTGCAGTTGAATGAGTTACATGAGTAGCAACCAAGATCAGAAATAACAATATTTAAAACATGAGAGGATAAGAATCTGATAAATATATTTATTGATTTTCATCACATTTTAACTCCACTAAGGTGACAAACTGATACCTCCTTCAGCGATGACGCAGAAATGATTATAGTGATGAGGAGGTCTCAGGCCAGAAATTATCCCACATCCCTATTATGACATCAAATGGAGAAATGGTATTTTGGGATAGCACTGACCTTGGACAATCTACAGGAAGGTGCAACCCACCAAATTATAAATAAATGTAAAACTGTATTATGTGCCAGAAAAGAATAAGCTAAAATGCAAATGCTTTCCTTTCCTCAGGGAAGTCATTAGGAATAGAAGCCAATAGTCAGGTCATTGTGACATGTTGCCAAATTTCAAAGCTGTTTGGAAAAGAAGCAGAACCTCTGTTTTCGTAAAAAGACCAAACCAACGTCCTTATAAAACAGGTGTGTTTTAGGCCTAGAAAAGAAGAAAAGGAGAAATACACACACACACACACACACACACACACGCACACACACACACACACACACATTTTGCACTTGGGTTCTTATAGCCTGTCACAGAATCAGGCAATCACGGAATACCAGAGTTGGAAAAGACCATTCATCTATCTGACTTATCAATCCCATGTACAATAGGTCCCACAAGTTGATCAAATATTTGCATGAATGAACCAATGAGATACTCTTTTTCATTTTTATAGAACTTATAGTGGCCATTTAGGAGGCCTTGTATTAGAAAAAAGAACGCAGATTTTAGAAGGAGAATAGAGTAGGTTGAACTCTGACTCTTCTGCTTATAGGTGTATCAGCCAAGATGGGCTAAGTTGTGCTATAGTAACAAATAACTCCGAAGTCCCAGTAACAAATAGGAAGTTAGACAACATAACATCTATAGCTTACACCATGAACATATAAGAAAGATATACATACATAGCAGCCCTCTCTTGGGTCTTCATGGCCCTTGAAAAAGGTTTATTGCTTACTTATGTTATATATCCAATCCAAATCGGCAGGTCTTCCCCTCTGACCTTGCTCTAGTTTGTCTCTGCTTCCTCTTAGGGTGATGGTCATATCTGAACACAGCATCCTACCCAGTTCTAGTCTCATTAGCATAGCACCAAGTTAAGATTATAGCAGGCCTCATTCTGGACACCATGCTTCTCTTCATATAGTAAGGACATGTTTTGAAGTCATGGCGCACTCATAGAATCAAACCATATCATTGTTGGTGAGAAGTCATTTAAACCAGTGGTCCCAAAGTGTGTATCTGGGACCCAGCAACATTCGATTCATTTGTAGAGTTTTTCATTAGGAGACATTCACAAGCCCCACTCCTCTGGTTTCCAAGGTCTTGGACAGAACTCTTCAAACTGGTACAAGGACAAGTTTAACAACTTCTCTATAGCATCCCCACAGCCTTTCTTTACTCTCTATTTTAGGCTGCTTCCAAAGGTTCACCATGGACCAAACATATACTTCAGAACAAATGGAGCACTTGTTAAAAATGGTTTCTAGGGGTGCCTGGGTGGCTCAGTTGGTTAAGTGTCCGACTTTCGCTTAGGTCATGATCTTGCGGTTCATGGGTTCGAGCCCCGCATAGGGCTCTGTGCTGACTGCCAGCTCAGAGCCTGGAGCCTACTTCAGAGTCTGTGTCTCCCTCTCTCTCTGACCCTCCCCTGCCATGCTGTCTCTCTCTCTCTCTCTCTCCTAGAAATAAATAAAAATATTTTTTAAAAAAATGGTTTCTAGAGCCTTCCCCCAAAATATAGAATTAGAATTTCTGGTAATTAGGCCCAGAAATTTACATTTATAACCAATAGTTGAGTCTGATGTACGATTAGATTTGGGACCCTGTGATCCAGTTCAACCTTCTAGCTAATATTTGAACTACCAATAATCTTGCCAAAAAGTTTTACAGAAAATATTACCTTGAGCTCAGTGAAGAAACACAGTAAGATACTTCAACATTAATTAAGCCAAGAACATAGGATAAGGATGCATATAGCTAGCAGCCTTCTCTTGGATCTTCACGGCCAGTAACAGAATCATGGGATCATATATACTCAGAGTTAAGAAGGGACTTGAGGGGTGCCTGGGTGGCTTGGTCGGTTAAGCGTCCGACTCTTGGTTTCAGCTCAGGTCATGATCTCACAGTTTCATGAGTTTGAGCCCGACAGCAGGCTCTGTGCTGGCAGCAAGAAGCCTGCTTGGGATTCTGTCTCCTTCTCTCTTTCTGCCCCTCCCCACTTGTGCTATCTCTGTCTCTCTCAAATAAATAACCTTAAAGAAAACTGTTAAAAAGAGAACTGTAGGTTAAATTAGACTGGGAAACACAGAACACTCCATCACATGTCTTAGAGTATTAAAATGCACAATAGCTCAATAAATACTCTGAGAAGTAATGCAGCAAATAAACCTGTTTAACTTTAATAAAATCAATATTTCCCCAAAACTATTTGAGCATAGAACCTATTTTAAAAAATCACCCCTAGCCTAAAGAATCAGTGTTTCATGGAACAATTTTGAAAATAGTGATCTAGGGCCTTGTTTATCTGATGCATGAATGCCCTATCCAACGTTCTGGCAGGAACTCACTAAAACTGGAGGCTAATAATTCTATTTCTGACATCTCTAATTGTTCACACATGGATCAGCATCTTGTCTTCTATCTCTCTGATAACCTAACTTCATGCCATATGCTTTGTATCTAGAGGCAAATAACACAGTGAAACGCATGTGAAATGTACTGTCAGAAGTCCTGGGCTTGAATCTTGGCTCTACCAACTACTAATTATTTGATCTTGGGTACAATTTAGTCTTCCTGAACATAATTTTTCTCATATACAAAATGATACTCATCTCACAAAGTGTGGTGAGAATTAAATGAGATAATGCATGTGAAGAGCCGAGCACAGTGCCTGGAACACAGTAAGTACTCCAAAAATAGCAGTATTCGTTGTATTTAGAGATGAGCTTGGAAATTGCTTCTTTCAATACTGAGGGAAGAAATGCTGTGTTGTTCACACCCCTGTGCACCCAGCCCATATACAAATCTTCTCCTTTCCTCTCTACTTTGTGTCTAGATCTTGTCTGACCTGGACATGTCAGTCTGAAATTATCATATCAGTCTGAAATTCACATCCTGATCAATTTTGTTTTAATAAAAACAATTCCACTGACGTTATTAGTCCCTACTATGTTATTTTCAGAATACCAAGAAATGAAATACAATGTGAGCATATTAATCTCCCTAGAAGACCTGAGAGATAAAGAAACACTGAAACAAAATAAACTTTGTGGCACTAGTGGGGACGTGTTGAAGATGCTATTATAAGAACAAGTGTGTTCTGTGAGAAGACTTTTCTTGGAAATATGTAGTGGTGACTGTGGTAGGATTACTTACTCATCGACACTACACGTTTATAGGAAAGCCAAGTCCATAGGACATTCCACATCCTGAGGCCTGTAAGTGTGGTAGGGAGTCAGTTATGGCTGTACCTATATATTAGCAAAGCAAAGATGAAAAGTGGTATTGTTTAAAAAGCAGCGCAGCTGCTCCCATTAGAAAAGGAAGAAAGAAAGAAAGAAAAACAAGGGGGTGTTAAAATTCCAGCTCTGTCATTCCCTAGTTCGAACATTGTTAGTAATTTGAATTATTTGAGACTTGGTTTCCTCCTCTGTAGAATGGGTAATGCAGAAGGTGTTTTTCCCCCTTTAATTTGGCATCAAAGTTCTAGAAACTTCTATACAATGGGGTTGATTTAAGATAGTTTTAGAAATGATAGTCAGCTTTAAAAACCACTCAATTGTCAAGCCCATAAACAGGCAGTTAATGTAAAAGGAAGTATAAATAGCTTATAAACATAAGAAAAGGTGCTTAGCTGTAATCGTAATTAAAGATATGCAAATTAAAACAGTAACAAGATACTATTTTTCACATGTTGGAATGGTAAATATATAAAACAAAACTAACAGTTCACAAAGGTTTTGGGGCTGTCGGGAAACTAACACTCTCATACAATGTAGATGGGAGAATAAATTGGTATAACCTATTGGAAGTCAATTGCGCAATACAGATCAGCATTTTAAGTGCATATCCACTTAAACCTAGCCATTCCTCTTCTCAAAAATTATCCTAACAATACATTCGCCCGTGTGTGCAAATGTCGTGTGTGTAAGGAATTCCCCTGCAGTATTGTTTGTAATAGCAAAACGGTGGAAACTACCTCAAGGTCCATCAGTAGGTGACTGGTTATATAAATGTTGGTTCAAATAATATAAGGGCAAAACTACATATGTAAGGGCATTAAAAAGAATGACTGTAGATAGAGAAACTGCTCCTGGGGCAAGATGCTCTATATAAGTTAGATGCAAAGAAATAAAGGGGTGGACTAACTCGCATTTAATGATAACTTACTGAGTGATGGGAACTGGCTTTTTATTTATTCATTCATTTAGTCTTTACATCAAACCCTACGTGGTAGGCTCTGTTATCATCCCGATATGACAGATAAGGAAGTGGAGATACACAGAAGGTTAAGTGGCAGGGCCATGTTCAAACAGCCATATGTGACAGGACCCTGTTGTAAATCCAGGTGGTCTGGCTTCCCAAGACTGCACTATATTAAGTGCCTCTTCCTGTTTAGAGGCCTCTATATTCGTCCACTGGAAGAAAACATATGAGAAAATATGAACACACCCCTGGATATGACGGGAAAAGGTCCTGGAAAGCCATCCAAGGAACTTTACAGCTCTGGGTCAAAGCCATCCTGGCTTTGCTTTTGTTTGTTTGTGTTTGTTTTGTTTTCTCTTTGTTTTTTTTGTTTTGTCTTTGTCTTTTGCTTGAATTACTTTTCATTGATTGATAACTACAAAAGCAACTCGCCTTGAAGGGTAAAAATAAAAGAAACTAATATCCGCATTGGGGAGATTGGGAGATTGAGAATGGTGAAGGGAAGGGACCCACTGAGTTCAAGGAAGTAATTAACAGATGAGTAAGAACCACAATCCTGATCTGTTTCTTTCAGCTTTCTTATCCCTCTTAGGCCTGACCCTCAGAGACTCTGTGGGTCACAGATAAGAAAGAGACTTCAGTTTCATTGTTCATCTTTTTACCTCTTTAAACATTGCATATTTTTTGTTTTTGTTTTTTTTTTATATATATTTTTATTTATTTCTAGGAGAGAGAGAGAGACAGCGTGAGCAGGGGGTGGTCAGAGAAAGAGGGAGACACAGACTCTGAAATAGGCTCCAGGCTCTGAGCTGGCAGTCAGCACAGAGCCCGACGCGGGGCTCGAACCCACGAACCGCGAGATCATGACCTAAGCAAAAGTCAGACGCTTAACCGACTAAGCCATCCAGGCGCCCCAAACATTGCATATTTTTTGAATTAAATACTTTGTTTAGATTTCCTTTGTAATACTGGCAAACTGAATTCAATACCACATCGGAAGGATGGTTCCTATACACCCATCATATACATCTGGGATTAATTCCAGAGATACAAACATGGTTCAACATTTGAAAATCAATTAATGTGATAAACCACATTAACAGAATGAAGGGTAAAAATCACACGAGCATCTCAATAAATGTAGAAAAATGTAGAAAAAGCATTTGGTTAAATTTAACAAACTTCCAGGATAAAAACTCGCATTCATAGTGAGAAGCTGAAAGTTTTTCCACTAAGATCAGGAGCAAAGAACGATTAGGCAATAAAAAGAAATAAAAGGCATCCAAATAGGGAAGGAAGGAGAAGCATCTCTGCTTGCAGATGATTTGAGCTTATACATAGGAAGCCCTAATGACTCTACTCAAATGCCGTTAGAATTAATTAACAAATCCAGTAAAGTCGCAAGATACAAAATCAACATGCAGAAATCCGCAGTTCTATACACTGATGATGAACTATTTGAAGAGGAAGTTAGGAAAACAATCCCATTTCCAACGGCATCAAAAAGAATAAAATACTTAGAAGTAAACTTAGCCAAGGAGATGAAGAGACGTGTATGCTGAACGCAACAAAATGCTCATGAAAGAAACTTTAAAAAGACACAAATAGAAAGATACCTTGTGTTCATGGATTGAAAGAAGTGATACTGTTAAAATGTCCGGACGGCCCAAACCGATCTATGAATTTAATGCGATCTCTATCAAAATCCCAAGGGCATTTTTGACAGAAATAGGAAAAAATGTTTTAAAATGTACACAGCACCACAAAGGACCCCAAATGCCACAACAATCTTGAGAAAGAAGAACAAAGCTGGAAGCATGACACTTCGTTACTTCAAAATACATTACGAAGCTACAACAGTGGAAACGGTCTGGCACCGGCACACAGACAGACCCACGGTCTGACAGAGTGGTGTCACTGAATTTTTAGAATCCTTGGTGCCAGAGCTATGTGCCTTTGCAGAGTGTCCCAGAAGACTAGACTTTTCTAGAGCTGTTGATGCTTTTTCCCACCTTGACCTACCAGTGCTGATAAAGTCGTTTATTTCGCTCAGGCATGGGAATTTGCCGAGAAGTTATTAGCTTCTTTGAAATGCTGGCATGCCCTTGAGTGTCATGTACTTAATCACTCTTGCCTTTTTTTTTAAATGTTTATTTATTTTTGATAGAGAGAGAGAGAGAGCGCAAGCAGGGGATGGGCAAAGAGAGAGAGGGAGACACAGAATCTGAAGCAGGCTCCAGGCTCTGAGCTGGCAGTCAACACAGAGCAGACGCGGGGCTCAAACCCACAAACCACGAGATCATGACCTGAGCTGGAGCCGGGCACTCAACCGACTGAGCCACCCAGGCGCCCCTGTCACTCTTGTGTTTTAGCAGCACTGCTATGGACAGACCGCAGGAAGAAGCAATAGCAACAATGAACAGATACATCACCAGATGGAGAAAAGCATTAGCCACACTTGACCTTTCAAGTATCGTATTACTGTCTTCTAGGCCCAGATGAGGGGCTCTCTGTTGGGCAGATGCCTGCAGCTCCGGGTGGAGACAGACTGCAAGTGTCCCACAGAGAAACCAAACAGGAAAACTGAAACAAACAAGCAACAGTGTCTGAAGGCATCAGGTTGCAAAGAGAACTCTGAAGGGCTTTTTTAGTGTATTTATATGGAAGTTGAGGACAGAAGTGGGGAAGGTGAGAGTAGAAAAAAAATCCAGTTCCATTTTTTAAATGAAAACAACACAGGAAAGGTCCTCTTTTTTAAATTTTTATTCAACTTTTCTAGGATGATGAGTCCTTTGACTCGGTTTAATTCAACTCATTTATAGTCCGTCTCTTTCCAAATTAATTTTGCTCCTCTTTTCTGACCTTTCCCCTGTGAGGAAAAACTAAACTCCGTGCCCTGTGAAATGTCTCAATTTTTGCTGTGTAAGTGGGTAATGATGTTTCATGCTGGCAAATGCTATTAGGTTTCATCTTTCTACCTGCTCCGAAAAGTTTGCAGCCCTATCCTGGGCAGCTACATAGGAGATCATCATGACTATAACATAACTTGGAGTCCTGCCACTCAAGAAAGTAAGACAGAAGGATAACCATGGCTGACCATAACATGACAAATGCTGGAATGTTCTGAACATTGAAGCAACTCTTTTAAAATTCATGTGACAACGAGTGTAGCGATTATTTCTCCTCCCTCCATTTCAAAATAAAAAGAAACAAACAAACAAAAAATAGACAGACAGATGGACGGAAAAAAACCTGAAGCTGCAGCAGGTGTAAGCAGAGCTTCCCCCTCACTTGTCCTTATAGTCTGAGACCCTAAACCAGGCTGCCTCCTTACTTACCATTTTGCATTCAAGACTGAGGTTTTCGCCTTTCTTCGCTGTAGAGACGCCTCCTCCCCAAATCCACTTCCCATGGGGGCACAATCAACTCCACCTCTATGAACAGCAGCACCGTGGGAAGAAGGATGGGATAGACAGTGAATTTTCCTTAGTAATAAGAGTGGCTTTTGCGGGGGGGGGCATGTTTTTACTGTGATACTAGTGGAGGCTGAAATAGAAGGTCAGTTTCAAGTGAGAGAGAGCACGCTCCTTCTCTTCACTCTGTTAACTATTTCATCCACAGGGTTCTAATTATTGAGACCCAAGTGTGACCGAGTAGACCACCCAGCCTGTTGCTTTATTTCCAGAACAAACAACAGAGCCACACCCCAAGTGTGAGCTCTGTTCACAGCAAAGGGACAGCTCGCCATGACCCTCCTTCCTCAGATGGCAGAGCGGACATGCACACAGTGACACGGAAACAGACCGTTCCTTATAGAGAAAGAAGAAAAACGGGAAAAGGGGGGCAAAGAAAGAAATGAAATGACACCCTTCCTATCGCCTGAAACCAGTGGCTAGGGAGAACCAGAATCCAGAAAGACCCCCTGTAGAAATTGCTAGAAGGGTGCAGAGACTCTGCCTGGAATGGAATGGTTGAGAGCTGTTTTTTACAAATCCGCAGCACCCAATTCTCTCATCCTTGAGATGCCCGAAAAGAATGAGAACAGCCCGAGTCTAGGCAACAAAAGCTTCGTGTGAGCTTTAGCGGAGTCCACTCACCAATAAGAGCAAGGCAGCCGCCTGCCCAGCTTTCAAGGTTTCAAAAACAATAACCCCAAACTCCCTCAAGGGCTTTGCTGAGCTAGAAGGAAATGTGAACTCTCGCACCTGATTGAGAAAACACCTTGACTTCAGTCCTTTCTAATTCAGATTAGAGATAAACAGCCAGGAATACAGGCCAATGTGTGATTTAGTCTAATTCTGCGGTGTAACCACAAAGTGAGATTTTCGCCTGGACAGTGCCAAACTTCTGCGTTGAGGGAAACGTTGCTGGCATGAACTCTCTGGGCGGCAAGTTCTGTGAAGGAAGGACTAGGTCTTGTTCTCCGTCGATTTTCCAAGCATAAACCTCTGCACCTGACGTGCACTGTTTATTCATTCTCGGGTCCATTTATTGGAGAATTTATTGGCAAGCGCGGTGGGGAAGCAGGGAGAGGTATTCCCCCCCCCCCCCGGAGGCACATGCTCCAGCCACACTGAACCATCCAGTGTCATAACACCAGGCTCTCCTGACCCTCTCCACCTACCAAAGGCAAGGTCAAATGACACCTCCACCATGAAGCCTTCTTTACCCCCGATTGCTGAACACCTGTTCGTATAGCATTTCGTCTTTATATTACGGGATGGAGGATGTGGTGTTCTTATTAGTCATTGTCACATCGGATCTCTGTCTCCCTCCCCCTCTTGCCCGACGCAGCGCTGGAACCCATGGACCGTGAGGTCATGACCTGAGCCGAAGTCAGACGCTTAACCCACTGAGCCACCCAGGGGCCCCTACTTGAATTTAAAGAACACACTCTACTGAGGAAATGTTGCCCTGGTGGGAGTGGAGTGTTCTGGGCAGAATTTGCTCCAGTTCAAAGCCCACAGCAAACAGCTGAAGCGCCAAGATCTCTGTTTGTTTCGAATCCCCGGTGGGCAGCACCACTGGGCATAAAGCCTCTCCGAAATGCTGGCGTTTGGTGACCTTCCATGACAGCCCCGCCCTGAGGCCCTCCGGTGCTAACTCTAGGTACTCACTTTGACTTCCTACCCTGGGTATGACCTTGCTGCTGGCCTTGCTGTTTCTATACCTTCCCCCCTGGGATCCCGAAGTCTTCCTTGCACTGATCTTTTGCTACCACTTCGTCCGGTATCCTGGTCCTCATTCTTGTCTCATGTCTCAGAGTATATCCATCTGTGGATTCTGTGTTCTGGTAGGGCATGGAGTCCCACAGCTGTGCTGACATCTGCCTTGGATGCAGTCCAAGTGGGACTGGCACCAGAGAAGCCTGGTGAGATAGCACCGATTTCTCTCAGCAGCGCTGGGCACAGTTGGTCACCCCATCCTTCGTGAACCTCTCTTCTCTGTGCTCCCGGGACCCCACAGCCCCCTGGTTTTTCCTCTAGCTGCCTGGTTCCAATTTCTCTCTCTCTCTCTCTCTCTCTTTGCAGATGCTTTCTCTTCCAAGCTACTGCAATAGCAGAGAGTCTCACAATTTAATATAGATAAGAATAGCCTGGAAAGTGTAAAATGCACATTCTTAGGCCCTGCCCACAGATATTCTGGTTCAGAAAGGGTCTGAGAGCCTGAATTTTAACAAGAACCTCAGGTGATTTGGATACAGTTGATGCACGAATAATACTGAAAACCAAAGCTTGAAACTACTGCGACCATTGCTGGGCCTTATTTTTTCTTTTCTTTATTATGATTATTTTTGGCTGGGGGACGGATCGTTTTTTCATTCTCTGACTCCCTTCCGCGACCTTCAGTGTAAGTGATAACACTGGCCGATGCTGTCTCTGGCCTAAGCTGCATTTTGGACCTCCTATTCCCCAAGGTACCCGCCTGCCTGGCAACTGGAGGGCTTCCAGTCACTTCAGAGTCCCCTCGAGTCCACACCTCAGTGAATGGCATCTTCCTCAACCCAGCTGCTCATGGCAGAGGACTCTGAGACTCCTCCTCGCCTTCCCTATCGCCCTTGACTCACATATCCCGTGTACTGGCGAGGCGCGCAGAGACTACGTTCAAAATACAGCCCACATCCATAGAAGTCCTCCATCCTTAACAGCTTAGATCGTCTTCCTCTTTTTTTTTTTTTTTTTTTTCCAGCACGACTGGCAGAGCTCCCTGACTGCTCTACCCACTTACACTCTGGTCCTCACTGTCTCCAGCTCCGCCTCAATCAAACAGCCAGCAGCCTGTCCTAAGTAAATCTAATCATATCACCTCACTGCTTTACGAACCTCCATCTCCCTTCCAAAGCACCTGATGGTCAGAATCCTTATTGCCTACGGCTGCCTCCATGCTGCAGCGGCAGGGTTGACCACTTAGAGCGATGACCACCGGTCAGCCCCGCCTTCAAAGCCTCACGTATTTGCTATCCGGCCCTCTGCACAATGGGTCCGCCTAGCCCTGGTTTGGTCTCTGCCTACCTCAGCAGCACCATATAATGAGCTAATCCCCACTATGGGGTCTTAGCCCACGTTGCTCCCTCACTTTTAAGTATTTATTTATTTTTGGGAGAGTGTAGGTGGGGGAGGGGTGGAAAGAGGCAGACAGAGGATCCAGCGTGGTGGGGGGGTGGTCTGCACTCACAGGCTGACAGCAGTCAGCCCCATGTGGGGCTCAAACCCACAAAGTGTGAAATGAGCCAAAAGCCAGACACCTGAGCCAAAGCCAGACACTCAAGCGATTGAGGCACCAGGGTGACCCACTCCCTCCATTTTTTCCCCCACTCCCTCCATTTTAAAGGCTCTGCCCCAACCCCAATCTTCAACGACCAATTTGAACTCACCCTTTAAGTCTTTAATTTAAATGTCCTTTCTACAGGACAGCCTTAACTAACTGATTCCCTTTCCTCCCCACTTTGGTACGAATAAGCTTGAATGAATGAAAGCCACTTACGGGACATCCATGGGTCTTTGGAGAGTAGGTTTAACTCAGTCTGCCAGTTCCAATTGATCTGAGCTACACATCTGACTGATGCAAAGGGAGGTCTCCGTCCACTATTTGTCACAGGCCTGAAATGCCACGCTTTGTTCACGTAACATCGTCTCCTCCTCTGCTCCTCAGTATCTTCTCTTACAAGGGTATTAACATACTAATATACATGTGAATTAGCTGCAATGTGGTGGAGTTGGTATTTGAATGTGAATCAGGTGGAAAGAAAAGCATTAAACAGAATCAGAATTTTACTGGGGGTGGGGACGTTTCTCTTGGAGCACTTGGCTGCTGTCACAGGCAGGGTGAGGTGGTGGCTTTGGTGAGCACACGTAGGGGAAGAGAGGGGAGGCCAGAGGGTCAATGTGCTTTGCTCTAATAGCCATCGTAACATGGCAGCAGCAAATCAAACTAAATATTTTTATTCTATTCTTTTCTTCTTAAACATTAATTAGGAAGAGGTTATTTATACTGTTAGCACTGTGACCATTTAGAAGGGAAGTAGGATTTCAAAGTGTAAAACTGCTAACTTTGAATGGATTGCTAAACTGTACCTGAAGGAATACTCTTTGTGATTAAAGGGGTCAGCAAATGTACAGTGGCCACTTTTAAGGGGGCCCTGGTTAATGGTACCAAATCTGAATTGCATTTCAGAGTGATCTTGGATGTATTTGAAATCTTTAAAAACTAACAGCACCCAACAACCAACCAAAACCCTTGACGTTTGAAAGTTTCTTTCTTTCTCCTTTCTTTTTTTAATGTTTACTTATTTATTCTTGAGAGAGAGTGAGCAAGCAGGGGATGGACAGAGAGAGAGAAGAGAGAGAGAGAGAGAGAGAGAGAGAGAGAGAGAGAGAGAGAGAGACAGAGAGAGACAGAGAGAGACTATCCCAAACAGGCTCCCCACCGTCAGCGCAGAACTCACGAGCTGTGAGATCATGACCTGAGCCGAAATCAAGACTCAGACGCTTCACCTGACCTGAGCCACCCAGGAGCCCCTCTTAGATTTTTTTATTTTTTAAAGAAATCTTTGTCTCTATGGAATGAAATTTAAATAAGTGTTTCTGAGCCTATTTTCTTTTGTAATTCAGGTAATTTGTGGTTGCTATTCTTAATATAGTCTGTTGAGCTATAACCTGAATTAAAATGCTTCCGAATAATTTTCAATTCTATGTAATTGAGGGTAAAGAATAAAAAACCAGACCCACCGCTGATCAGAGAAGAGGATGTAACAATAAATTAAGCTTTGTGTTGCACTTGCCAGGCTCAAGAAAGAGCCTCAAAGTGGGAATGTAGGACTGAAGTCATAAATATAAGCTCATGTTATCATTGCTAGCGCGAGGTTGTTACGACAGTGCCACTGTCAGTGTCATGTACAAAGGGGTTGTCCTTCCCTTTGTGAAAAAGACGAAATAGCAGGAACTATTCTTTTTGGAATGCTGACACAAAATGCAAACACTAAAAATTAGAGGGACGCTTATGTCTCTTCTAAGATGATGCTTCATCCCTAACCGGTATTTGGGACTATTGATTTGTAACTCTAATAGCCAGGAGATATCATCTATTAATAATTAAGCTATGATAGATCAAGAATGTGAATGTTGGGGACAAAATACATAGTCGATGGTTTTGACTCGCTTGACAAACGACCTTTAGTATATAAACCAGAGAAGAAGTATCTTTGCTCCAAGATCATGTGGTCCAATCTTGCGTTCAAACGCATTTTCCTGAATAGCTTCCATCCTCCTTGTCAAAACCATTCTCACTTTGGACGCTTGTACGGATAAAGAACTTTGTATTTTGAAATCTAGCTCATTCCAGTTATGGGCTGCTGTAAAACCTTCTGGAAAATATCCTTATGCTACATTGGAACATCTCCCTGAACCTCACCCACAGATCCTCATTCTCTTCTTTAGAACTTCCAAATAGAACAGCATAATGGAAATAGCATTAGCCTGTGAGTCAGGAGAATCAGGCTGTAGACCAGATTGGTCTTTGTATGTTATTTGACCTTGGGCAAGTCACCTTCCCTCTCCAGCCCTAGTTGCTCTTCCAAAAGAAAAAGGAATTGGGATGAAATGATCTGATGTACAAATTCAAGGAGTAGGTATACTCCAGTCTTCCTGTGATGGTTTTTGAACATTGGAGATGACTATTTACCAACAGGCTTTTGCTTTAACCCCCTTCTGATAACCTGTAGGATGAATAAAGACCGGCTCATTCTATAGGAAGAACACAATGTTAGAAACTGGCCTTCTCCAGTACATTTGTATTCAAATGAGCAGCTGAAATCAGATACGCATTTGAGATTAAATAACTAAGTGAGTGCTCACACATCCTACATTGCAACCCCATCTAAGCGACCAAGATGACTGTGCAGAGAATGGAAATGTTGTTTAGGAATGGAGTCCTACTTTCCTTATAACGCACATATTGAAACCTACCCAAAAAGCCGACAGGTTCCAAGGAAGGTAATCTACCTCGATGTAATTTTAATAAAACACCTGCATTTTGGTTCTCTTACGAGCCCCCTTTTCCTGAGGACAGACTACTTCTCTTCTTAATCCCGATGGTTTCATCCGGTTTACAGTACACATTTCTGTGTACCTGCTTAGTTACATATAGAAAAAAAATGCTTTGTGAATTTCCGCGATGAGAATTGATACAGCAGCATTTCAGCAGCTGTGCCAAATCTGAGCAAATGACTATTTTCTGAAATAGAGAGTGCAGGAGAAAATAACAGCCATGTTTATGGCAACACATGGCAAACCTGCCCACATGTCAGCAATAATAAACTTCTTTAGTTATTGCGGGGACTCCAGAGTGCAAGCTGATTTCTCTGAGTCCAGCTCAGGAGTTAAAACACGGTGCTCCGATGCCAATGCAAGGCGATCCAAAATGCAAGAAATATCTTCCTAAAGTTGGCTTTCCTCGCTGCCCCCGCTCCCCAGATAACTCACTCCCTCTCCTTATAATTATTTTTGTGTCAGCAGGACTTCCTTTTAAATCCATCACTTACTGTACTAAATTTTCTATATTTCTGGAAGTTATAGAAGGAAATGAGCAGATAGAAGTGTGATGATTCTTTCTATAAATAACTGTTGAGTTTCCAGGATGGAATTATATTCCACTTGAAGGGGAGCTAGGCATCAAACAGCTAGTAGCTGTTGTGGGCTGGGAGACGACTGGTAAAGAAAAACAAGGAGAGCAACGTGGCAAATATATTCAATTGAAATGCTCCCTGGATGTGGTAATCCTACAATGGCAAATATACGCTTGGACATAGGCTCCTAGATTATTTTGTGTGCTGCCACTAAACGACCAAACAGCAGTGAGAACAATATTTCCCTGAGCTAGGCTGTGCCATAGATGATGTTGGCTGTTCATAGCAGCAGAAGAGAAGAATTTCCAGCAGGGAGGACTTGGCAAATGTGATACATCCTGCTATGGAACAAGGAGACCCATGGCAGAGACATGGCTTCCCGGGGGGTTCTCGCAGGAAATAGCTTTTGAAATATGCACTTGGTAATTAGTATTGAAATCCAATTGCTGAAAACAAACTGAACGGCTTAGCAGCTTTAGGAACCCAAATGTTTGTATCGATGTATTTTGCTTCCTGTCAAAATTCATTATATGTACCGTGCGTGTTCCTCTTCTTCTTATTAAACACAGATACTGCTTATTGTTTTCTCCAGCTAGAGCTCTGCCAGGAGGCCCTGACATCAGTCAGCCCGTGACGTTAGTTATCCCAGGAAACAAGTCCATGGGAACTGAGAGGGTCAAGCACTTGTTATGGTTGACCAGTGAATTCCTTGAAAACATACGAATTCCCAGTGTGTTGATATGTCCCAATACGTCCCAGATTTCATATATATTCACAAGAAACAAAGCAGTGACAGAGAATAAGGAGAAAGAAGCCTAAGGTTTCACATATGTTGTGGTGGTGATTCTTGTTAAGTAATCGGATCCTGAGTGCTGATAAGCATTGTTTTTTTGTTTGATTGTTTTGTTTTTCTCTGAATACTTCTTTGCCCTTATCTTCCCTGATCTTAACCCAGGCACAGAGCTCTTTGGTCAGTAATTTGTATCCTTATTCTTTTTTTTTTTTTAACTCCCATGTTTGTAATCAAATCCTTACCCGGGGTTCTTTATTTTGGATCTAGATGTCTGTACATGGTTCTCTGAATAATATTTGTGGGTAATAATATTAGTGGCAACATTGATTTGTTCCTTCGTTGGCTACCTGGGAATTTCATGCTTACAGATGAAAGGATGATAATGAGGATAAAGTTAACAAGGAAAATCAAAACCAAATCTCAAGACAGTGGACATTACTGAAATCCCAGGAAGTCCTGGGAGATAACTGGGCAAACTGTCTACTATACATGAACACAGTGGTCAGGTTTCCATTTAAAGTGAAGAGAAAAGCAAGACAATTTATCATTCGGGCCGCAATACCTGCTTGGATGTGGTAAATCTAGGTGGTCAAGGCAAAGACCTTTTATTTGTTTATATCAACTAAGTAATTCCCTGAGGGCATAATTCACTATTTGTATGTATGTATGTATTCCTGTGTGTGATTCCTGTGTGTGTCGGGGCGGGGGGGGGGGTGTGGTGGTGGGGAGGGAGGGAAGTAGACCTGGCCTATTGTTTTGTTTTGTTTTGCAGACCTGGCCTATGGTATAAACTAACAAAACAACTGCATCAGCTAAAAACCAAATTATTTGCATTTCTTCTTGATGTTGAGCTTTGCCAACTTCGCACTAATAAACACACTAAATGGCTACAAATATGACCTATTAAGAAAAGACTTTTATTAGTGAAAACAGCATTAAAATAACTGAATAGCAACTCCAGAGTTTTACCACAATGGTTCAGTTTACATGAAACAATAATGGAAATATACATTGCAATTCTTAGTCGGGAGAACTGAGCTTACTATGATTTTCAAAGACTTCCATGAGCGTTGTCCACTGCACAACATGGCTTCCTTGGGCTGTAAACCATCAGCCTAGGACACGATATAGTATTTGCCAACCAAGAGAAATGCACTGTTCAGAAACTTTAGACCATGACTATTTCCTTCCTACAGCTAATCTGAAAGCGATATGTTGTATTTTTTTGTGACACAGTCATATAATTTCTCTGAGGACTTTATTCATGAGCTTTTAAACAAGTGATTTCTCACTTCTGATATATTATTGAGACCACTAGAATTTCTATTTAGCCAGTGTCTACAAAAGCAAACTAAGGTGGAGGGCTGACTAATTCTTTCCTGTCAATGGACCTGATTATTATGATTTAGTGAAAAGCCTGAATCTTTTAATTCTCGATAGCCAGTATTTGGCTCTTTCATATAAGGTAGACAGCACAGTTTGCCTTCCTTGATTTCCTCTTCTAACATGCAATCTTGACAACCAGTGGCAACTAAGACAAAACAAAATTCAAAATTAGATTAAGGGCAGTTTTGTCCTAAAGAAGGCATTAAAATTCATTTAACCTCTCGGTTGGTTTTAATTTAACAAAGGACAGAGCCTCAGCATATCCAGAATTGAGGGTTAGCAATTATCGGGTGAACTTGATATTTGTTGCCAGTTATTCCTGGTAAGTGAAGCCACAAACAGGATATTTTAGTTCAGCCCATCTGACCATAGTGACTAATTGAATGAGCACTGGAAATGAAGCCAAACCTTCACCTGATACCACTTGTCCATATAACTGAGTGACTGGGACTCAAAGCCCTATGCTCAGTAACTCACTAAGAACTAAAAAGTCACACAATCACGGGATATATATCCTGTGACACATAAAACATTTAGTTCAAAAGCACTTGTGTGTGCTATCCATGCTGTTCACTTCTTCAGCATAGCTCGGTGAAGACTTAAGGCCACAACACTCTTCATGCATATTCTCCGTTTCCCTCTTTGAGTCTCTTCCCATAAGGAAACGTGCCTTCAGTTCACTTCATTGGTCTGTTTATAATCTTTGCTAGACATGATTCGCCTCCAATTAACCATAATGCACTCAGTTCATTTTTTTTCTCGACCATAAAACTCTGGTAAAGTGATGGATTGGTGATTTCGATCATCTTTGAAAGAACCAAATAAAAATCACAATGCACCCCACACATGGGCAACTAACTTGTAACCTGCCAGGCTGGCCATGGATTATAGAGGTTCTGAAGTTTTTCTAAACATATTTAAATAGATAGTTAAGATTGAATATTACTATTTGCTTATCTGCAGTTATGTCAGATTCCAACTGATTAATGGGAATGGACTGCCAGGGGAAAGGATTTAGCAATTAAGTTTAATACAAACAGCTTTCTAAAGCTCTGTACCTTACCCTCAAATCTAGGTGAAAAGATCAATTTGCTTCCTACTTTACTTCTTCTGAAAGATAATGGAGAGATAAATATATTTCACAAACTGTGGCTTCAGAAATACCACTATAGCAAACAATTTTATTAATACTTTCATAAAAATGGCATTTAGTAACTTCTGTCTAATACCTTGATGTTATTAAAAGCAAACAAAAGTCATTAAAACAGTTTCTTTCTGTGATTTACCTCAGCTTTCATAGCATTGCTTGATTTTTATCGTATAAACTAACCTAAAATACTAATAATCAAATCAGGGTAAAAACAATACAATGTGTTTTCTTTACTTTATTTCAAAATAGTGATTATAAATACATTCTTAATATATTTTCTCCCCAGCTCTTTGGATGCGACAACAATAACAACAACAACAAAAAAAAAAAAAAGAACAAAAACCTCACTGTGCTCATTTCATACAATGTCAAAGTACAAATCATGCAAAAGATATCACAGATTAATATTACTGCCATACATTTCTAGATGTGTTCTGTTATTTCTGCAATACCCGCTGACGTTACTCATGAGGCCATCCCTGTGTAACTGATGCATCCTTATGGCTTAAAGAAACGAAATGTTTTTAAAAAGCAACAACAGAAAGCTGGTCTTAAATGATCTTCTAATTAATATATTTATTCAGTTTATTATTCAGAATGGAAAACTAAATATAGAATATAAATTGCCTTATAGACTTGAATCACTGTATTTTAATAGCTGCTTTCTCATAAAATTACACAAAGATTTACTTTTCAAGAATTGAGTCATCTTTATTGATTTCATAAAAAAATAATTTAAAACTTGATTTATATTACACAGACATAATATATTATCTCAACCCCTCCACTAATTTCATATGCTCTAATCTTTGCAACTGGTCTAACAGAGTCCGAGCACACGATACGATGCCAAGAAGCCCATGGTGTGTCAGAGCACATTAGAAGTAAGCACTTCTTGGATTTTCTAGATCTGAATCAAATTCTACTAAAGATGCTGTACTGACGTAAATATCACTCCTCAAGGGGTTAAACTAACATCAAGGTTATAGTTGAAGCCAAAAAAATGTAGATACAGTATTTTAACTGCTCTTGTACTCAACTCAAAACTTATGCCTAACTACATTATCATAAAAGGTACAAGTAGAGCTAATGAGAGGCAGGTGCAAAATAGTATACACTGTATAATGTAGGCACAATGACTTCAGTTAAGGAAAATAGATCAGCCTTAACCAAGGATTTGTTACTGTCATTCACTTACAAGTAAAACCTCCAAATAACCACACACATTTAAATTACTCTTTTAAAAAAGTGGAACGTTTATACCTTTTAGCGGAAGAGTATGAGATAGCCAATATGCTACAGCAAGCATTAAGATGGCGGCAGGTACTCTCGCCATTGACAACTGCAGAAACCTTTCTACATCTTCAAAGCCTCACCACACTGAGTAAAAGCCATCATCCCAATGACCTATTATCCCCAGATCATGGATAGAGCTTCCGGTTCCTCCCGTAAGTGTCTACTTGAGATTCCTCAATCCATACTTTATTGACAGGATAAACTAAAACACTTTCTTTGAAGCCTTTGCATCTTTATTCTGTCAGTATGCATTAGGAGCCCTTTAATCCATGGATGCCTGCAAGCATGGTAATGGCATATGAAAAGTCCTTGTGAAACTGTAGATGAGAACATGCTATTGGGCACACATCTTCACGTCTTTTCTCTCAAGATCAGAAAGCAAATTTTTGTTTGTATTTTTTTTAATATTCATATAAAGTTTTCACAGACATTGTCATGAAAATTAAAATTACACATTAAAGTTTTAAGAGCACCAGCACACACATATGGAGACAATTTTTTTTTTGCTATTTAAAAAAAAATCTCCAAATTATCTATATGTATGCATATACACTCAAATACACACACACGCACGCGCACACACACACCCTCTAAGAATGCCAAGTTGTTTGTTTTATCTTGGAACAAACACATAAAGCCCTGAAATTAGTACTTAATAAAGGGACTACTGTTACAACTTTAACCATAGTATCATTTTGGAAGCTGCACCAAAACATCTGCCACTTGAAGTTCACGAAGAATGTCTATGTTTACCTTCTTGGTCATCTTACTGATTAACACAGTAATTATAAGAGATGGAGCACAAAAGATATACATATGCAGGCAGGCCAAGAAGGTAATGCATTTCGGGATGTCACTTTGCTAATTGGGAGCTCCTACAAATCTTCAGATGTCTCCCATTACCAAGTCCTCCGTTTCTTTGACCAATTTTGACTTCGAAGTTAACAAGCCAGTTAACACAAGTTTGCGCAAGCAAACACAGTGGCATATCGTTTGGAGTTGCAGACTGTGAACCCATCGGAGACCAAAGAAAGCATTTTCCAGTGTGGCTCTGATAGCCGACGTTACTGTGATGTTCACTGCGCTACTGGATTATCTGATAGTAGTCGAACGATGACAGGACAGGATACCGATGCGGACGAGATATCACTATTAACCTTACTCATTAATTTTGTCAATATTTGTAGTGAAAACTATTTGAAGTAAGCTTGTAGAATCCTGAAAAGCAAGACAACTGATGGCAACTAACAACTGCCCCGGACACGATACTATAAAACTAAGGAACCTATTTTAAAATGCACAGTTGGTAACAAATCTGCAGATAATATGCTAAATTCTCAAGAATAGCACAGAACTGGTTTGTTTTGTTTTGTTTTGTGTGTGTGTGTGTTTTTGTGTTTTTGTGTTTTTTGTTTTGTTTTTAAATGATACCTGATCACAATGTCCAGAATATTTCTGTACACGTAAGCTTCGGTTTCAGTTTGGTATATTTGTTTTCTGTCTAAATTTATACTTATTGATAAATTCCCTGTGATCAGGAAAACAAGTCAGGCATATTAAATACATATTAAGGAGTACATATTTTCCTATTTAGTATACAAAGTACTTCATAAATATGAATTATGTTACAAAAATAGCTTTGGGTGCGCTCACACGGTAAGCACTTTGCTAATTTTGGACAACCTTTAAGGATTGTGGGTATTTCACATAACTGAGAACAAACTCTAATGTTAGTTTAATTTGAGCCTTGTTTAATTCTGATAAACATCATATATTTCTTCAGATCACCACAAACGCTATGTAACTCACGTTGATTTGTTTCTTTTGGGTTTTATGTATAGATAGGTAATGCTTAAAGTGTTCAAATTTATTTTATAGTTATGTAATGCATGGTATATTTTAAAGAAATATTTGCACAATTTAACATTATAAATCCAGCGGTTTCAAGATGCAGGCTGTAAAGTTTACCAATTTTACAAATACTATCGAATGTTCTCTCTTTGCATGCTTTTTTTTTTTGTTTGTTTTGTTTTGTTTTTTTTTTTGTTCTTTTTTTTATTTTGTTTTGTTTTTTACTTTTCAGATAATCTTTACACAGAGTTGTTACAATGCCACAAATCAAAAGGATTATTCCAGTTCCACCAACTTAATCTACATGCAAGATGAAGGACCCAGCTGAGGTACACACACTGGTACCAGTTTTCTTGAGTCGGCTTTACAAAGCACAAAGAGACGAAGGTTTTGCATTGGGGTACAAAACAAATTTGCCTCTTGAGGTTAAATTCAGTGTTTTATGTATATAAAGCATCCCTTTGGCAATAGAGTTTGCAGTATCCCCACAGGACTCCACAGTATAGGTTTTATGTAGTAAAATCTATTAAGGAAATTCTCTTCCACCGGACACTTCTCTTGCGGCTACAGTTAATGAGACACCCTTGGAAACGCCTGCCTCTATGCCTATTGATAATATAGTATTTGGAAGTTAGGAGTCAACAAAAGGCACTTTCATCATTAAATAAATGTCCTCTGTATGAAGCGAGATTGCATGACCTAGATCTTGTTCAAAGCTGTCTGCTCCTCAAGGACCTGTAGGTAGTCGGGGGAACTCTGGAGTTTTGCCTTCAGTTCAAAATACTCGCTGCTCTTCCTTTGCTCCACAACAATTTTACTGTGGTTGCCGCCTATCAGCGACTTCTTGTTTTTTTTGTCTTGTTGTTTTTCCGGATAGCGGATCTCAAAGCCGCTGACACCTATGCTGTTGAACTCCTTTTTGTTTTCAAGAAAATTCTGAATAAACACATTGGAATCCCTGCTCGGGAATAATTCATCCAGCTCGTCGATTGTGCTCAGTCTCTTCCTACTGTCCACATGTAATAAATCTTTCTCCTTCTCGGCCACGTTCCTCATAATGACTTTCTGTCCCGGAGGGTCTGAGAACATGAAGCCGGTTTCGGACTCTTTCAAACCACAGGTGTGGCTCTTGCTCATCTGTTCTATGGTTTGCGGGATGAAAGCTTCTGTGCTCAGTCCGTCTTTTTTATTGGTCTTGTGCTCGTGCTTCCTGAGCTGCAGCTGCATGGAGCTGCACTCGGGATTCCCCAGGCCTTCGTGCTTGACCGTGGGCTTCTTGTTTCGTCGCAGCACAAAAACAAGAAGGCAAAAAGCAACAAACACCGTTAAAATGAGGACCACCAAGATACTTAAGATTAAAATAGACAGAGGCACGGGGCCACCGGGAGGACTTCGAATGGGACCCAGCGGGGTGGTGAACGTCATGGCAGGTGCGGGGCTCGTGAATGGCGCAGATGGGTTGTTTAAGAGTTTGGGACATAAGATTTCATTTTTGAGGGACTTCAGTTCAATGTTGGCAAACTGGACGGGTGTCTCACATTTTAGTTCCTTCACCACAATCCCGTCATTCAGCTTCTCCAGCCACAGCTTTAATGCCACCAAGTCACAAGTGCAGTCCCAAGGGTTGCCCTCCAAGTCAATCTGCGTCAGAGACTGCAGCTGATCCAGCACCCCGCTGACGGGCAAGTACATGAACTTGTTGTTCCGCAGGTTCAGTCTAGCCAGGGGCGCTCCCGAAAAGACGTACACGGGCAGGCTCTTTAAGAGATTATTGTTTAAATACAGTAACTGCAAATTGGGCATGGAGTCGAAGGTGCCTGCTGAGATCTCCTTAATCAGATTGTATTCCAAATACAGATACTGCAGGTTATGAAGCCCCGAGAATATTTCGGGGTAGAGTCTTTCAATCTGATTGCCATTGAGATACAGCCTGCGTAAATTAGTGAGATTGTGGAATACGTCACCCCTGATCACTGTAATCTGATTGCTGCCTAAATGGAGCAAATCCAGTCCTTCAAACTCGGTGAAGTCTGAGATGTCCACATCTTTGATGCTATTGCCATTGACGTGCAACTTCTTGGCATTTAAAGGTTTCGGGACCAGTTCAGACATGGACTGTATATTTTTCTCTTGGCAGTTGACACTCAGTCCCAAGTCCGAGGGATGTGTTTTGCAGAAGCAAGGGGCTGGGCAAGGCGTCAGAGGAGGCACCCTTGTTTGGTAAGACACGATCTGACTGAGATTGCGGTTGGACAGGGATTTGCCGGCCACGATCCCAGAGATCTTGGAAGGGTTTGTCGTTTTCGGCGGTTTGGTTACTAATCTGTGTAAGGACGTTTGGGTCGTGTGGCCATTGGGAGTGGTGTAGCCATTCTCCAGCTGAGACGGAGGCAGGATTCGTACATCAAAATCACTGCCCGTGCCCATGGGGCATAACTCTTGTTTGTTGGTCTCTTTTAAAAGCCTGCCATATAAGTCACTGGGCGTTTCGCAGATAGCTTCTCCTATGTAAATGTTATATGGCATATTCTCCAGCCAAGCTTTTAAAGGCAACAAGTCACAGCTACAGTTCCAAGGATTGTCCTCCAGCTGCAGTTCAACGACACGACCTATGTGCTCCAGAACCCCGATATAGGGGAGCTTCTGGATTCTGTTCCCTCGTATATCCAGGTGGGTCAAAGATGCGAATCGGAAAATATTATCAGGAAGGAATGAAATCAGATTGTCATTAAGAATGAGAACTTTCAGTTTGTGGAGTTTATTGAAGGCTCCTCGTTCAATATACTTGATTAAATTGTAGTCGGCCTGGAGATACTCCAAGTTCTCTATGCCAAGGAAAGTGTCAGCTCGGAGAATCTTTAATTCATTGTTGTTCAAGTGCAACTGCTTTAATGCACTGAGCCCCAGAAAGGCTCCTCCCTCAATGTTCTGTAGTTTGTTATTTCCCAGCTGCAGGGATACTGCATGTGAAAAATTCAAGAACGTATTCGGATAGAGGATATTTAAAAAATTGTTTTGGAAGTTGAGGTGATAAAAATTAGACCAGGGCGGTTTCAGCTGATTTGGTCTGTAGACCGAAACCTTCTCACAGTTGACATAGAGCACATTCTCGACTGACACGCAGGAGCACACATTGCAAATTTCCACCGATATGTCAGAATCTGCATTTGTCGAAGAAATCAGGGCTGACAAAATCAGAAAGAGCCAAAGAAACATCTTCTGGCAATCAGCAAACAACTTTATGCTTCTGAATAAAGAGAAATAATCTACAAAATAAAAAGAAGACATTTTTTCAATGATCATTACTTGAAAGATTATTTGCATCTACATCATACCACAGTGAACACAGGGCTGTAATTATCAGCTTTGTATTTTTCTGCAAGTACTCTCACTCAGATGAACAATAGTCAGCAGAAAGGCCATACATTTCATTTCCGTACAGGAGCTTTATACACATTTTATGTGTGCAGGACACACCACAGACAACAGGGAAAAAAGGCTTGATGGTGCTTAAACCTTAATAATCTGAAAATCTTTTCTCTACGCCCACCATCACATTCCGCCCCTGAGTACAGGCCTTTCGCAACTCTAATGACCTAGCCCAGACCATCAGCTGTGCCTTTTGTAGTGGCCACCACAAAGGCATTTCAATCTGTAGAAGTCTACTCTCTGGGCTCCAGCTAGATAAGAGGCCAAACACAGGAGATATTAGAGCTCCACTGGGCTCACTGGCGGATGGCCATAGCAGGATTGGGTTGCTGCAGAGGGGACAGTCAAAAGATCAAGGCAGAAGGAGCCCTGGGAAGAGATCTGCCTCAGCTCAGCCCACGGATAAGCACTCTGCCATGAATCAGTTGTACATGGCTGCCTTAAAAACACACATGACCCAGTGAGGTTCTAGAAAAAATAACCAAGTAGGAAATGACTACATTTTAATTTCAAGCAGATACACAGTCTCTAGGCTTTTGTCAGTCACCTCCCAAACTGGAGGGGGTGGGGGGGAGGAGGGCTATTGTCTCTGGGTCCCTGAAGGCAGGAGAGAAGCCTGCTTACTCCTGCACTATCTAGCTGACGTCCAGACAGCTTTCTCACCCCAAGAACGGGCTCTCCTGCCTACCTGGCCCACTTCTACCCCTTTCCATGCCACTTTGAACCCAGGTCTGGGTGCTACATGGCTCAGATGTTTACTTCCTTCACTTTGACCACAGACTAGCACTGCTGAGGAAGAGGAGTTCACAGGCTACAGTCCCTGAGTGGTTTTATCTGCAGCACCGGATACATTTAGTACAGTTAGTGTCTGTCCTCAAATCATCACTTCCCAAACCTCCCCTCCCAATCTCACCACCCAGGTCTCTCTGTCTGTAAACAAATCACGAATCACTTAGTGGAGTTTAATGCTTAGCAAATTAACCCGTTGTAGCCAATTCCTGAAATACTGCATGCATAGACAAGCATATGCAACGTTTCATGGGAAAGAGTTAAAGGAAAAACAAGCGCTGTGCATTTTACTGATGCGATTTTAGCCATGTGAGTCTTTTCCATTTTGCACGGGAAGCTGGCTGCAATTTCAATATGGTTACCACCAAATATTAATTAAATAAATAAATTACCCAGGAACACACAACGAGGGAATGATACAAAGAAGTGTCACACAGAAAGTCCTTTGTTTATTTTGCCCACGAGGAATGAGCGAGTGGTAAAACCAAGCATGTGTCAAGGTAGGCAATCCATTAGCCACGACCCCAGAAAGATTTGCATTTTAACTTGTTTGGTTCAGCATACAGCCAGCACTGCCCAGATCATCCTCACTTGTGACATAGCCACGCATTTTCCCCATTCATCGTGAGAGTTTCACTGGCAGTGCAAAAAGAAGTCATAAATTCTTAAGTATGACATCATCCAAGCCAACTTTCATTGTAAAATCAAAATTTCACATGATCGTTTTGCCTTCCTATAGATGTGGTTTTCAACAGCTATTCTGGTTCAGTTGAGTCATTTCTTGTTACTAGCCCCCCCCACCCCCGAAATCAACCGAACTAAAAACAAAACAAAACAAAATCCGAATAACTTGAATTCAGTACGAAAACAAGAACAGGGAGCATCAGCAGATCTGAAATTGCATAAGGAGCTGCCCTCCTCCTTGTAATTTCTACTTTAAGTGGCATGGGAGGAAAAAAAGGCGCAAGGACGAGCCAGGAAGTTCCCCAATGCCTCTCCCGTGAAACAGAAAGCCGCAGGCAGCTGGAGTGTCAAGCAAGGGAGAGGGGAGCCGATCCTCGCCCAGGGAGAGGGACCGAAAGGGCAAGAGATCGTGGAGAGAGAAGGAAAGAGAGCTAGAAAGAGAGGAAGGGGCGCTGAATGCAAGCGAAAGAAACCTCATGTTCACAAGGCACCGCTAAAACATGCACATTTTAAAATCAGGGATAAAAAAAGGGAAATAAGAAAAAAAAAAAGCCCCAGAAAGTATGAGTTGGGTACCAAAAGCCATCTCTCAGGCTGCCGAGAGCGGCGCGTCTGCCACAAGCGGCCCGCGTCCCCATCTACCTCTCGGTCTCCGGATCTCCGCGTCCCGCAAGGCGCTCGGCTCCCACGGCCGGCCGGGACCGCACGAAGCTAGCGAGCCTGCCCACGGAGCCGGCAGCCACCCGCGCTCCGCGCCCGCGCCCGCGCGGCAGGACGTGGCCTGCGGTGGACGGACGCCTGCCGAGGGTGGGCCGAGGTGGCTCCCCTGGCGCCGGCAGGAGGAACCTCCGCCCGCCCGCCGAGGCGGGGGTGAGGGGCTCCGCGGAGAGATGCGGTCTCGGCCGCCCCCTGTGCGCTACCTCGGGCCGGCAGGGACGCGGCCGGAGGGGCTGCCGGCGGTGGCGCGTACCGCAATGTTTTGCCGCATCCCGGTGCCCGGAGCCGACACGCAGCCCCCTCCCGGGTCCCGGGCCCCAGCAGCGGCCTCGTGGGTCGGGCAGCGGAGGCGGGGACCGCTCGGGATGTCGCGGGGGCCTTCAGCTCCGCTGCGCACACATTTCTCCGCGCGCTCGCGTCCCACAAGGGGCAGCGATCGGAGTTTCCGTCGGCCTCTCTAGACCCGGGGGTGCGGCGGATGAGGGGGAAGAGACCGCCTGCTCAAGCCACGAGGCCGTGGGCCACCGGGGCGTCAGTGGCCCGCTTGTCACACAGGCAGAGTGACCCGGTGGCTCCGTGGCCGGGAGCAGCGGTCCAGGCACCCCCTACCCCTTACCCCCCACCCCCCACCCCCAGCTGGCCAGGCACAAAATGCTGCTCTCACCAAGCCAGAAATCAGCTCAACATTTGGGCATCTTGCAAAGTCGCGTTGCCAGCACTTGCCCGGCTTTGTAGGGCTTTCAGAGTTCGCTACCGGCTTCTCTCGTATTCCCAGTGTTGTCGGGTGCCAGAGATCTCGGGCCAGCTCGCGGGCCACCGCTGGGAGCCCCAGACCCACGTCCGCCTGGAGTGCTTGCGGGGTGGGGTGGGGGGGCGCAGAAAACAAAGCCAGCGCAGCGGCCCCGACAGCCCGAGCCGCCCTAGACCAGGACACTTTCCCCGCCGCCCGGGCCGCCCAGGGAGGCAGCGACGTTAAGGACACCAGATTCTTTTGGTCCTCGGGGACCTGCGACCGCGCCGTGGGCAGGCAAGCAGGATAGTGGTGGAGTAGCCGCTGTGGTCGCTTTGGCTACTCTGCCAGCCCCAAACCAACACGACCCAAACTAAAAATAATAAGCTACCTGCCCTCGGCGCGCGCGCCTCTCACACACACGCGCGGGCGCGCGCACACACACACACACACACACACACACGCTCGCGCTGCCGAACCCAGCGGGAAGAGGCAGCGAGTGTCGGTGCAGCTCGGGCAGCCCCGCGGGTAATTCACCCACCTCCGGAGCCCAGCAGCTCCCGCGGGGCCAGCGCCGCCGCGATCCGCTCTGCAGGTTCCGCGATGGTCTCTCCGCGATCCCGGATCCGGCTCCTCCGCGCCGGCTCGCCCGTCAAACCCACAGAGCAACCCTCGCAGGCAAGCAGGCGGGCAGCGGCGCGCGCGCGCGCACCCGGCCAGACACCGCGCGCGCACCCGGCCCCTCGCACACGGGCTGCACCTTTACATACACGCGCCGAATCCCCGCCCCCGCCCCCCCCAACACCCCGCACACACGCAGCCTCCCTCCCGACACTCAGGCACCTCGACCCCCGCACAGCGCCGAGGCCCCCTGTCCCTCATCCAGACACCTCCACTTGATTTCTCTGCTGCCCACACGCCGAGAAAGCGCACTTTCCTCCAGGCATCCGCCCCCTCTTTATGCCTAAAACACCCCCTGGGGAGGAGCGACCCCTTTCCTCACGCGTACAGACCCCAGTCCCCAAATGCGAGCGCGCCAACCTCCATCCTCCCACCACATAACACGCACACTCGAGTCCTTTCTCCTCCTTCAGTCCCCTAAGAACAAGGCAGGCGTGCGCGCGCGCACACACACACACACACACACACACACACACACACACACACACACCCTGGGCATTCCTTTGAGAGAGCAACGAGAACCCAAGCAAAGCCAAAGAAACGTCGGAGGGGGTGGGGGAGGCGGAGGGAGGTAGATAGGGGCGTCGAGTCTACGCGGGATTGAATAATTCCAGGATCGAGGGGGGTGAGTCAACAACAATGACATTCAAAGGGAACAATCGCACTTGGGCTTTGTATAACGGGTACGGTACCTTTGGCTAATTGTCACCTCGCAGAACAGAAGGCTCCGGGAATACTTCTTCGGTAGCGGGCAGTCCTCGATGGAGCCTTCTTGGGACCAGTTTCCTGGCATCCAGTAGTAGCCTCGTTCCCCCTACCTGTCTGCGCGTAAGGGGCTGGGGGCTTTAAGGCAAAAGTGTAAAGCTTTAGCCCAGAGTGAGACTTATTTAGTGGCTTTAGAAGGAGACGGGTTAATTCCCCGCACCTTAGAACTCTGCATGCCTTCGGTGTAGAACGGGTTAAGCAGGACGGTTAAAGAGGGGGATAGGGACAGAGGAAAGAGAGGTGTGGGACCGGGAGCGATGCCGCACTTGCGACCAAAAGAAGGGGAGAGAAAAAAAAAAATCTGCTTTGGCTACTGAGCATGCCCAGTTCCCAGCTCGAACCCTATAAGGGAGGCATTGTGTGCGTTCCACTTCTCCGGGCTTTGGTGGTGACCGGGAGGGGACTTTGCTTGGGGAGGGTGTTGGTGAATGAGGCGCTTTAGGAATGGGGGACGAGGTTTGGAGCCCCGGGGCTGTGCGGGAAGAGACCCACGGGATGCCTTGGGGAGTCAGAAAAGGAGACAACGGAAGGGACTACGAAAAGTCACTTCGGTAGCCCCCTCACTGTCTTGTCTATGCCCAAGAGGCTTTTGCAATTGAATCTCAAATACCCAGAGGCTGCAAAGCCAGCGCGGGGATTGTCTAGGCCCCTTTCTTGTACCCTTTGGCCAGTGCTTCCACGAGAGAGTAGGAATATCCCGAGGAAAAGCTAACGTGCAAACCAGTTTCAGACGGACTGGGAATTGAGTTAATAAGCTTGGCAAGAAAGCAGATGTACCTGTGGGGCGGGGGAGTTTGGCTATCCTCTGTGTATTTCAGATACCTGGCTTTTCTGAGGAGGAGAGGCTAAAACGGTCATTTTACACCCCTCCCCTGCAACCTTGCTGTTTTTGTAGGTGCTTGGCTAAGAAAAACGACTCTCTTTACTTTGTGTCTGTGGGGATAAACTGGCTTTCAGTAAATAGAGCTAAGTTATAAATGCAGGTATTTCCCTAGCCCATTCTTTGCCACATTTCAGGTAATACTACAGGGCCCATTTCTTAGGGACCTAGGTCCTGCCTAATCCACTTATTCAAATTCGAGTCTCTCTAGCCGCAATAGCTTATAGCCAGTACCCAGAAATGCTTGTACTTAAAAATGAAAAACTCTTTAAACTAAAGCTAGCAATAGCTTTGAAACCAGAGTTTGGCTGTCTGCCTGAACCCCTACAGTTAAACATTTACCATAATTGGTTGATGTTTAAAGGCCTCAAATCTAGGCAAAAAATCCGACGAGCAAAGGATTTATTACATTATTTGCGGACACCGTCCTCTTTTCGATATTATCTCCAGTATCTATTCATAGATAAGTTCAGATTTCTTCATTTCTGTCACTTCAGGAGGCTGCCTTCAGGTTATATTCATGTGACTGTTTGTGGGGCGCAGCGTGTATAGAGATGCATGTGCAATATTGGCACGAATAGTTAAGTAGATATGTGTACATAGGCATAGTTTCTTATGACCTTGGTAAATATTGTGTCTTTCATAAAGAATCCTTTCTCTACCCCCACTCCTCATGGCCCTTAAAATTTTCGTCTTCTTCTCTTTTAAAAACCTAGAGGCAGAAACTGAGTGGGCAGCAATGGTAAATTTTGCTTTATTCCATGTGAAATTCATTATGAAAAGGCAGTAAGGAAGCACTAAAGGATCTGTCCATAACACATGCACTTACTCTTAGTGAGGTGAAATTTGTTTCCTCCATAGGTAAACAGCTGCAGTATTTTGAAGAATCCCTCTACTGCTGCACATTTGAACAAAACAGATCTCGCTAATTAAGAACTCACATTTGCATTATATTGTATAATGCAATTTGAAAGTGGTAATGGATACCAAAACAAGTTGGCGTTTATTCTAAATGCAAAGGATTCGGGAAGCTACAATATATTTTATCAGGGTAGAGGAATTGTTTGTCCTTTACCATAAATGTTAACAAGATTCAATAGAATGAGCAAAAAAAAAATTTTACCTGAAAATATAATGCACATTCCAAGTACTATGATAGCTGAAAAGGCCAGATTTAGACAGTAAATATCAGACGATTTAAATGCCTACCTTTATTCAACTTTAGACACTGTTCTGAGAGCTGACTATATTTGACTGTAATAACTGTGAAATGTTCTTTTTCATATGGGTATGGAGACAGAAATCTGAAAACAAGTATGGCTACAATGCCAATAAACTACAATTAATAATAGTGCTAAAACTTATCGGTGATTGATATCCAAGTCATGAAAATGAGTGCTTTGATATAAAATATTTTGCTGCTCAAAAATGATCACGTGGATACTCCTAAAAATAACATAGAAGTAACAGCTTCCACACCTTCTGCTTCTTTAGCTTTCAAAGTAATTTAAAAACCCAGCCGTTTAGTCCTGCAGTCTCTTTTCCAGCTTCTAGAATGACACGTGATATCCATATAGAACAATAGGAAACTAAAGGAAATTGCTAGCTTAAAACGAGGAAGTAAATATATAAATAAATAAAAGTGTTAAGAAAACCCCAGCACTATTTATGGCAATGGAAAGAAACACAAAGTCGATGTTCTTCCTAAAATATACGAATGCAAATATTGTGAGACAGATTTTGCAATAGCCTCATGGATTTTCTACAAGTGTTCCACTGTATTTAATCTTGACTTTGCCAGGAGTACAACTGGAGCCATAGGAACACACTGATTTGCAAATAAGCAACTGCACCAGGAATTTCACCAGCCTCCTGGAGAGCCTTCATTGCAAAGGCAGTTTTAGTCAATCAGACGCTACCAATTGCAAATGAGTGAACCCCCCCACCCCACCCCCGGAACCAAACTCGGCCCTTGTTAGTGGTCTTGCAGTCTCATATTTCTCATTTGCCCGGCCTTGCTGTTTTATTTTGTTAAATTCTGTAACTAATCTCTACACCCCACGTGGGGCTCAAACTCACGATCCTGAGAGATGGAGATCAAGAGTCGCATGCTCTACCAACTGAGCCAGCCAGGTGCCCCTTGTCTTGTTGCTATTTAAAATCAAATTAGCCTTAATTTTGGTATCCAGGTATCACACACGGATCTTTCAGCGTATCTTAATTTCGAAAATGTATTTATACTCTGGTATTTAGAGAAATTATGAATGCGGCACCTAAGTGGAATACAAGAAAGTTCTGAGGATGTTAACATATCTTCTGGGAAGACACATTTCTAAGATCAGATAAGTTTAGAAGAACTTTGCTTCCGTAAAGCTACATAGTATTTTTGTTAATGTTTGTTTATTTTTGAGGAAGAGAGTGTAAGTGGGGTAGGGGCAGAGAGGCAGGGGGACAGAGGATCGGGAAGGGGCTCTGCCCTGATAGCAGAGAGCCCCATGTGGGGTTCGAACTCAGGAGCTGAGCTGTGAGGTCGGGACCTGAGCTGAAGTGGCTGCTCAACTGACTGAGCCACCCAGGTGTCCCAAAGCTAAGCAGGTTTTTAAACTTTGGAATTTTTCAGCAAATTCAGTTATGTAAGTCAAAATTAATTCTGACTTACAAGGGGAGCGGGACAGAGCATGTAGTGTCTCCCAAACTTATTTGACAAATGGACCCGCCCTTTTTTTTTTTTTTTTTATCATATCCCCTTTGAGAAACCTTGTACTAATTGCTCACTTTTACAAATTTGTGGAAATCAGGAGCTGAAGGTTAGCTTTCAGATCATGATCTAATCCATACTGTAGTAGCTTTTATCTACTGAGTGCCTCTTTGCAGCCATCTTGCCTCCAAACATTTCATTTAGTTCTCTGAACAGTACTACAAGGGAGAGATCCTTCTTCTTCTTTCAAAGTCAGGGTTCAGGGAAATTAAGTGATTTGCCCAAGGTCACAAGGTAGTAAGTCAAGATTTGACCTCAGCTCTTTGAGGTTTTCCAGGCACACCATACTTTCTTGTCCACAAAGGAATCAAGGCACTTTTAATTTTGGAAGCATAATAGATTTTCCCCCCAAAGATCAACACTTGGGACATAAATGTTTGCAAGTAGTAAAGAATTAATACTCAACCTTTGATTAAACCAAAAAATGGACATGGAAAACAGTTCATATCAATTATGTATGACAGGGTCTCTTAAATCAGCTGATTTCCCCCCTTTGCCAATAGCGGGCTGTTCCATTCATCTTGCTCTTTCAACTTTTATACTTGAGTTGATTCTGAACGTGTGATACATCTCAGTTGTCTCTTATTAGACAGTCGCCTTTGCTACTGCTAAACGGAGCCATGTAAAGAGGTAGTGTTCACCTCTAAACTTATTCCATTATCCAGTAGGGCACTGAGTAATTGGAAAAGGTGAGATTAGTTGATTAATTGATTAGATTATGCCCAGCCAAACTGATATTCCATTTTTCCAGGGTACTTCTTTCTACTACAGCTGGTAACCTGTTTTTTTAATCCCTCAGAATCTAAGGTGTCAGCTATTAATGTATTAAAGTCTGAGTACTCCAGGCACTAGCTGATTATTCACAAATTATTTCTGGAGGATTAATAAAGAAGAGTATGTTGTTTCAAAGGCTCTTTGTAATTTTGGCTCCTAATGAGTACCCGTTCATACAGCTCACTCATACCACCTATGTTCTCTACACTCACATTTTTCTAAGCCGATGCTGATATAATAGCATGTGTTTTGTTTTCCCATTTTCCTTCTGAGCATTCTCTAACTTGAAAAAAATATCATCTTTCTCACTCTCTGTCAAAGATTAGAGCCCGGAAACAAGCTCCATTGCCTTCGGACAACTCAGACATAATAAAGATCGTGAAATAAAAAATAGGAAGTTAATAGCCAAACAATCTACTGTGAGAATTACTCCCATGGGCTGTACACATTCCAAAACACCAACCAAAGATTTGTCAGAAAGACAGAAAGGTGATGAGAATCCTTCCATTTCTACCATGCTCAATTCTCTCTGGGGAGCAGGAGCCCCTATTCCCAGCCAGCAAAACCTTTTTTTTTTTTTTTTTTTGCAAAAATATTGAGAGTCCTTTTGTCCAATGCTTTTTATAGAGTATTATTTTTCCTTAGAAATTTAAATGTAAAACTTTCCTTCAAAATTGATCTTGTTTCCAGCCCTACATCTTTTGTCGTAGAGATTCCCTTTGGACAGTTCAAAATGGGGTCAAAATCAGGAACATAAAGCAAGGCTGAAAAGGCATAATATGAAGATTTGAGTTATGGTGTGACTGTATTCTGATTACTATATCAAAAATAAAATTTATCTCTTTCTGAAGCTCAAAGGGTGAGTCAGAGGAAAGCAGGACGTCTGTATAAGCCAGTGTCATGGATCTGTGATTGACTATCTTCTTTTTCAGTTCAAAATTGGAGCTTCTATTTCCCTGATCTGACTCAAACTGCATAATGTCTACCCACATATGGTCTTCATGAGAAAACTGGCTTCAGTCTCGTGCCAAGGGGTCACAGTATAGGAACAGCTGTCATCACAGAGGATCCTAGTATATCTCTTGTATGTGCACAGCATTGTTGTTAATCATAGAATTTCAGTGTTTAAAGAGACCTTACAATTCTTATGGTTTAACCACTTCCAGTATAAGCTGAAATCCTCATCAGATGAACACCCAAAGCTGGAATAGGCTCAATGATGGGGCGCTCACTGAGGGTAGAAGCTCCAGAGAATCATCTAGAAAATTCATTATGGAATGTTGTGACCTTTACTGATGTGTAAATGTGAAAGAAACATAAAATTAGATGTATGAGGATTTTACAGAATACGAAATTTGGAACCAGAAGGACTTGGGGTGAGATTCTTGCTTCACTATTTAATGGCTTTATGATTTAGGGCAGTTAGCTTTTGAAAAAATGTTTATTTATGAGAGAGAGAGAGAAAGAGAGAGAGAGAGAGAGGAAGAGAAAGAATGAGAGAGAGAATCCCAAGCAGGCTCCATGCCTTTAGCCCAGAGCACAAGGTGGGGCTCGAACTCATGAACCATGAGATCATGACCTGAGCTGAAACCAAGAGTTGGACACTTAACCGACTGAGCCATCCAGGTGCCCCACATTTAACATTTCTGAGTATCCATTGCCTCATCTGTGAAATGGTATGGCAAAGTCAATCTCCTTGAGTTTTATGAGGATTAACTAAGAAAATGTTTATGAAACACGTCGAAGGGTGCCTTTCTGACAGAGACCATTGTTATTTCTTTCTATTCATAAGTAAAAGGAACTTCGAGATATACAAAGGAAAAAAAATGCAGATTGTATATACGTTTTCTACCTGAGTCTTTATAAGGATGATAAGTAGAAGAAGATGATGGGATTATTTGCTTGTTTTGCTTATTTTTAATTCTTTCAAAAGCTAGACACCATTATGTTAAAATAAATCCATGGGTGCTTACACTTCCTGGTATCTTTTACTTTTCTATTTTCATCAGTTATTCATTTTTTAACCATTAATTTCAAGAACAACCTCTACAGAGCTGAGCATTACAAACACCATTTTTGTTTCTTAAAACAGTCTTGCTTGCTAGATGGGATTCCAGTCTGGAATTTCATCTTCTGCCCCCCAGAGCCACAAGAAGTGGGAAATACCATTTTTTCAATGACGTTCCTCATAATGGCTCAGGAGAGAGTATTAAAAATATTCCAGAAGCCTGTTACTGAATATCTTTTTGGGAAAACAGAGAGGGAGAAAGACAAAGGGGGATAAGGAACCAAAGTATATGTAGCTATTATTTGTACAATGTTATTTGTACCATATGTGCAAAAAAAGTTCAAGTGACTTAGGGGTACTAATTTTACCATTTTGTCTATAGAAAACATGTCTTTTTAGAAACTTAGTGATTTAAAGAACTAGCATTCTTTTACCCAGAAGATTATTTTGTCATGAGAGTGGCATGTGGCATGAGAGTGACAAGATGTGATGCAATTATATCTAAGATCACAATCGAAGGATAAATTATGTATAAGTTAATTCAATCTCAATCATCCAATAACTATTCAGACAGATGATGGTGACTACAGGCATGGATCTGTGCTACTTCTAATTGACTTTTCTTAGAATATTCATTGTTGGAAATGTTGAACTCTAACTTATATTATCTGGATTCTGTTTGTATTTCCTTGTGGTAAAATATTCTAATGTAAAAAAAAATGTTCAAGGTATGACCTCCAACCAAAGTATTTCTTTTTCACAGAGTAAAAGTTCTTGGGCATTTTACTTCTTATAGCTGAAGCTATTCAATAAAAGTTCATTTTTATTATCTTTATGGATGAAAGAATACCCAGAAAACCAAATCTATAGGATCCAAGTACTCAGGGCAATGAGAAAAAACACACAAACGGACCATATAATGATGACTCTTCTCATTTCTCTGCTTGTGTTTTAAGAGATGTGAATTTCCTGAACCTTGAAGGGAGAAGAGTCTCGCTGATAGCCACTCTCACTTCTCCTTGAGAATCTGTCTTATGTGACAAGGGGCAGGGCATGCCTGTATTGGAGCAATGGCCTTGGGAGCCTGATCTTCCATTCCTACCCCTCTGTGGACACTTAAAAGAGGTTTTCTGGTCAAAAGTGTATGAAATGTCATTCTCCAGTTTAAAATCTGCTGAATGGTCAGACTTTTATTGGTCAGTTGGCCAGTTGTGTTACACGAACCCAGAGACCTGGTACCACGGGTCAAATGCCTCTAAGTGCTAACATTTCAACGTGAAACGAAATATATTGACAAAAGCTTCCCTTTTGTTAATCCGTGTTTATAAAAAGTTGTAGGATTTTATCAAAGAGAGATTTCTAAAGGGGTGGGGTATGTCTTGCAAATAAAAGACGTTGAATTTGGTGAACATCTTGGAAACTCTAAGGAAATAATTTCATACGTTAATTCCATATGAACAAACGACTGGCAAGAACCGGTGATTACGTGGGTTGTAGCTCCAAAGGTAAATATTTTGGGGTCTCTTTTTCAGCTCCTTATTAAATATTATTATATAAGATATCTTCAATTCATTAGAGACTCTCCTTTTATCATTTATTGAGACTAGTGGCAAGAACAGATTGGCCTAGAGGGGAAGAATGGATGAAGAGAAACTAGCATAGCTATGCATATGATATATAAATTACACATAACCCTCAAGTAGGTTTTTTCCCCATTCAAATCATTACCCACTTCAAGTAATTACTTTCTTTTTAACCATGCATTTCCCCCTCTTTCCCACTGACTGTGAAACACTTACCCTCAGAGCTTTTCTGGAAAAAGGCAAGTTTAATTTTCAGAGTTCCTAGAGAGCCACTTTTTATCTGATACCGCATAGACAGAAAGTCTCCAAATTAAAACAAACCAACACCACTCCGTCTTCCCATCTCCATCCCAGTTGTTGATTTGGTAGCTGCACATTGAAAGAGTCAACATGTATATTGAAAAGAAATTAACATATTTCACTCAATCTGTCCCGGGAATAGAACACTGTCTTTCCTTTCAGATTCCAAGAACTCTGAATTCAAGAACATAGGAAGTTGAGTTAAGATATGAGATAGCCTGACTGCAAATAATCTGCTCAACCATAAAGTTTAGTTCATTTTGAATCCTTATTGAATCTATTACAATCGAGGCTCTGAATTCCAAAGTGAAAAGCACTGCCTCTGTCCTCCCAGACCTCGTAGTTTAGTGATAAAGCAGATGAGACCACGTTGTAATAAACCATATTCTCTAATGTATTGAAGGGAAATGCCCTTGAACCACCGAATTCTCATTTTCAAACTTTACCAAAGTTCTCACTTTCATTAGCACTGAAATCCTATACTTGAAGGCAGTAGTGGTAGGCTTCCAAGGCACATAGTCAAGGAAATTAAGAAAATCGGAACATTGCCTTCCATCCAATGGCAAGGTCAACAACGTGTATGTCCTTCTGGAGATGACATAGTCCAAAACTTTGGTATTCCTCCAGAATACAGAGTCAAAATTTACAGTGTGCCAGACAGATTTAGAGAGGACATTAACAGGAAATGTTCTATAAAATAAGAAATTAAATCATTTGCAAGGGCCAGAAATTGAAGCACCCAATATAACCAAAAGAAACAAAATGAAAGAAGACACCAAAACAGTAAGAATCCTTTCAAATTTGATGTCCAAACCGTGAAAGCCACAAGAAAAATGTATGTCATGTTGTCTGGCTTCTCAAGTGCAACGGAGCACCCAGTAGAGTAACTCTCTTCTCTACTCAATGTAGACAGGGACTGATCAGGAAACAAGCACCAAAAACCTCCCAACTTCTCAGGAAGTTAGAGGTGCCAGCAATACTATCTTAAATATAAGCAGGTCTGGTTTTGCATTATTACTCTTTCTTTTCTACTGATATACACAAATTGCCACAAATATTTCAAGAAAGAGAAGAATATTACCAAATTGCTTTCCCAAGGCTAAAAAGTGGGTTCTTTGATGTTTTTTGACCATTTTAGTAGGTCAAAACATATTGTAAATTTACTTTTTTAAAAAAATAGTTATTTTTTAGAGAGAGCGAGCGAGCAGGGGAGGGGCAGGGAGAGAGAGAGCAAGAGGATCTGAAGCAGCCTCCACACTGATAGCAGAGTCCGATGTGGGGCTTGAACTCATGAACTGTTGAGATCATGACCTGATCCAAAGTTGGACACTTAACCAAGACACCCAGAAGCCCCATGGAAATTTACTTCTTGGGCTATTTACTATTGAACTCCTACAGCAATCTGACAGTGATGCCTTCTAATTGTTGTTTATGGATGTCAAGCGACTTTACACCTTTCTTCGCTTTTTGGTTTTTTGTTTGTTTTGTTTCATTTGTTGGTTTGTTTGGTTTGGCTTTGGTTTGTTGATTCTCTTTTCTAATGTGGTGTTTAATTTGTGCTTTTGCTCAGTCCATCACCAGTAAATAATTCTTGAGGGAATGTTGCATTTGGATTTGAGCAGAGATTCCATTAGAACTTTGGTAGTCAGAATTTGCCATTACTCGTCTCCTTTCCGATGCTTCACGGCATAAACAGCCCCCACCCTACCCCCTCTTGCTCCCTCTTCCAAAAAGGAATATAGAAGGGAAGTCAGAGAGGCAGCTGTTGGCATCTTACATTGAAATCCTGCTTTGCTATTCAAACTACTTGAGGTTTCTGTTTTTCTTTATAAAATTATTTGGGAAGAAAAACAACACATTTCCCTACTCTTCTGCTGTATTATTATTTGACTGATTTTCAGTTTATTAGTCATTCATCTGGATTGGTGCCTGTGTATTTTCCCAAAGGTTTAATATGGAAAATTATTTCTTTGGCCATATTAAACCTTAGCTCAAACTTATATCTTTTCTCATAGTTAAGAAGCTTCACAGATACTGTCTTAATAATGCTCCTGATACTCTTGTAGATTATAATAAAATACAGTACAATAACATAGCTTATAATATAAGAAACAGACTAAAGGAAACTTGATTAAGGTGACACTGATTGTTAAGTCAGGAGCTAGGAAAGGACAAAAATAAACAAAGAAACAAAAATTCCTAGGAGTCCTGGTTCTCTCAGTCTGATGCGCTATGAAGTTCTTCTATGACTCTGTAAGGCAGCTAACTATAACACTGTCATCATGCATGACCAGAAGAAGGGACTTGGGATGCTGAGAGAAAGTGGCTCCGGAATCCGCTGCTACTGCCAGGGTCAAGAGCGGTCCTTGGGCACTGCTGACATGAACAGACTCATCAGGAAGGACCTACATCCCTTATCTCTCCTCCGAACTTGCAGTCCCTTGGTGAAACTTAGGAGGCCGCCAGCTAGCAAAGGAGAAATGGAATTCGCGGAGTCCCAGGGCCAGGATCAGAGAGCAGTGTTCATCTGGACCACCCACTCTCTGGTTACTTAGTATCCATATCCATCCTTCTACACCTATTTACCTTCCATACAACGACACTCTGTTTTCTGTGCTCCCTCAAAGATGCTTCTTCCTTTCATCCAGTGCAAAGTTCCAACAGTCATGTGGTCCATCTCTAGCTGCTATTAAATGCTCTTCTAATTCCACCTAAACATGAAATAATCTAAAGACTAACTTGTAGTCAACTGCCAGCACCCACCCTTATATAAAATAACAAGGGGAGAAGAGGAGAGGGGGAAAAATTGTGTGTGTGAATATATATACAATTATTACTCTTTATAACAATTACACACACACACACACACACACACACACACACACACACACACACACACACACACCAAGCAAGGTTGTTATGAAAGCTGCTACAGTATTTTTTTCTTTCATGAGGCTGTAAATAATATACGTACTTTCTACACCCCCTCCGAGGTTTCCTTTGCTCTAAGTCAGGACTCAACTAGTTGTTGTTCTTTCCCTGATCCAGTGTCCCAAACCTTCACTCTTGAAAACTCTGAATTCTTAGTCCCGTCCCTCTCTTTTTTTTAAAGCATTCGTTTTCCACTGGGCTTTTCTTTTTAATATTTATTTACTTTTGAGAGAGGAAGAGAGAGAGAGAGGCAGACAGACAGACAGAGACAGAATCTGAAGCAGGCTCTGCACTGACAGCAGAGAGCCCGACGAAGGGCTTGAACTCACCAATTGCGAGATCATGACCTGAGCTGAAGTTCAGACACTTAACTGACTGAGCCACCCAGGAGCCCCTCTGTCAATCTTTTCTATTGCTCATGAAAGTCTTAAGAGGCAGCATGGTAGTACCAAGAAGGCAGTACCAAGCATAAGGCTTTCTACTTACGGTGTGTTACAGTAATCAAAATTATCCTCGGTAATCAGGGTCACTCTTCTGCAAGGGAAAAAGTATGAGTGTCAGGTGACTTTCACTAGCATGTCATTCAATAATATCAGCTAATTAAATTACAACTGTTTTTGATGCCAGCATTCCAGATCTCCTGGCCTGTTACGGCCAGAGGAGGCAACAGGAGCTGTATCCTGAAGACCAGCGGCACATGCTACCCCGGGGAAGCTAGTGCAAAATGTGGATAACTCAGGAGACTGATTTTGGTTAGATTTGTTTGTAGATTTAAAATAATTGTAGTGATTTCCAAGGCTGCATTCACCTCATTTGTGATAGTATGAAACTAAGACTATGTCTAGTTGATTACAGGACAGTGACGTTTGACAAATAATGGATCGGTTTAGGGAAACTACACTGGCTTTTCACAAGTTGGATACCTTTGGCCCGTGCAAGCTCTCTGAACCTTCCCTCCACCATAGCCCACTAAGGTCCTCGTCACTATAAGACTAGCTACAGAGGAGGATTTAGCAGTTTCCCTCCTTTATGTCTCTTTGAATATCTTTCTTAAATAAAGTGATTTCTTGTTAATGGCTAGGGAGAAAAGATTGAGGAACACAGAAGTACCATTGCTTCAATTCATTTAATAAATTATTTTTGAACACTTGCTTTATGCCAGGCACTATGCAAAGCACTAGGATTTGAGCAGTAGGCTGGAGCAGTCCATGCCCTCAAGGAGATTACAGCTTTGGCAAATCATATGATGGTGGTTATACAGATCTCGGATATCTTTCAGTTGGTATAGTCATTGTCTCTGTTCCATCATTTCTTGCTCTCCTGCTAGGTTATGATACTATCTGTAGAAATCACCATCACCCAATTCGATATGAAAAGACCATTTGAAAATCAGAACTGTTTCAGAAAAATTATAACCTATATCGTTGGAAGTCAGGCTTAACTTCTTAGACTCCAGTCCAAAGTGGTAGATTCAGGCTTGCACCATCATTATACTTGGGAAAGTTGGTTATAATTTTGAGTTTGTAGGAATTTCTCTGTCTTCCAGGATCATTTTCATAATCTCGGAGTATGTCCCTGCCTGCTCCCTAAAGTTTACTTTTATGATCTCCGTGCTTAAGGCAAGTGGCTTCCTGCCTGCCTACATTTCTTTCATCTCCCTGGGAAGTCTCCAAATCCAAGAAGTTTTACTCTCTTTCCTGTTTCTGGCCTCTACACTAAGTGAATAATTTTTCCTAAAAAACATTAGGGAACCATATTTTAAGACGGGTTCTGTATTCAAGCAAACTGTGAGTTTTTTCACATCTTGTTCTAAGTTCATGGATCCCCATCCATGGGCCTGATCGCTCTCTGCTCTCTTGGTCATTAATTATCATTGAGCTTGCTTTCTGTCAGGCACTTAATTTAGGTGGGTTTTTTTTTTTTTTTTTTTTTGGTAAATGTGTAATTCCACCCTGTCCTCCTAACAACCCAATCAAGAAGGTGATTTTATTATTTCCATTTTCTAGAAGAGGGAACTGAGGTCCAGAGATGGTGAGATGAGTTGCTCCAAGTGATCCTAGGGGCTGGTGTATTTTTTTTTTCAAGGTCTCGCTCCTTCCGTCTTGTAAGATAACCCACACCTGTAACATATGGATTCTTTGTAAAATTCAGCTGGGTACAAGAGCAATGTGGGTCAACAGTACATGTGGTTGCCACAGATACACATAGGCTTCATTCATGAAAATGCGGTGCTGGTAATAAAGAAGGCGATCATTTTGTTCTCTTCTCTGTTGGACATACCATATGCGGATCAGTGTATTCCATTCTGACTACTAGATTTCACGGGTGTATTACAACTAGAAAGTATGCAGGAGGAGACCTTTAGGCTTGGAAAGCACATCAGAAGAGAAGCTGCTGAAGACACAGACAGTGTCTCATCTGTGAAAAGGGATTAAATTTCTGTATATTTACAGAGGGGAGAACTATTCATAGTAAATGTGTGTCAGAGAGAAGAATGTATTTGAACTCATGTTAAGATAGACTCTTATGATTAGAATCATCCACAAGTAGAATGAATGGACGACAGCAGTGTTAGTTAACGTTTGTTGCAGGATGAAATCGGCTGAGACATCACTTTCGGGGAACGTTGAAGAAGATATCCAGTATTGAATCAGTCACGTCTAATGAAATGCATTGATATATGATAAATACCTAGCATATAGGCACACAACAGACACACTGTTCGTGTCTACTATTTCCAAAAGGCAGATTGTACACCTTAACAGTTCTCATCTTTACTCACTGCCTGAACCTTTCCTTACCCTTTAACCAAACCTAACCACTTCCCATTTGTGTGTGTGTGTGTCTCCAGGTATTTGTCTTTGCTGCTCCCTTTGCCTGGAAGGCTTACCTAGTCCCATCCGTGCCTTTGGAAGTCATGGGAAAATGCTTCGAGCTGGATTCCAAATGTCATCTCCTCAACAAAAGCCCTTTAGCTGAGCTTTTTAACCGACCGTGCTTCCTTGAAACAGTGTAAGTACGTCATTACCTTTTAGAGTGGATCGTACCTAAGATTTTCCCCCATCAAATCGTAGACTTCTCATGGGACCGTTGTCTTAATCAATGATTGTATTTGGCTTGTCTTATCCCCACCTAGCAGCATATAGCTTATATACCCCAGTACCAAGCACAGTCTGCGTGCCTAGTGCATGTTGGATGAATGGAATGGAATTATAGGTCATTGGGTTAAAAGGTTAATAAGAAAATATGTGGATCTGACTCAGTGGTAACTGGTCAGAAGTCCTAAGACTGAGCCTCATTCGGGGTGAGTAGCTGATAGATATTTGAGGACTTTTCTCTAGAAAATCCATCTCAAGATACACACATAAAGGTCCAGTAAAAGAACTGGAAAAATAAAGAAAAACAAGTCAGAGCCAGTTTAGGTTTTCACACCCAAACTGCTCACACCTAGAAGCAAGGGCTTATTTCTCTTCACTTGGATTTCTTTGCCCGTGGCTGGTGACCTGCGGGGAGTTTTTCTCTTATTCCCTTTGCTTCTCGGTGAATAATTACAGCTTCCATGCCCTGTACTAAATCAAGGTATCTCATAAAAGCAGGCTAAGCCACTGTTTCCTAGATAACTTCTAATACTTATCAGTGAATTATGGTGATGACAGCATCAGAATTTTAAATGATTTTTGTTGCCCCTCAAAATAAATTCCATTGTAATTCCATGCAAATTATTGTAGAAGGTTTCTGGTGGTAAATTCAAAGTAGTTGAATCATCTTTTCTCTAAATAATTTTTAATCAGCCAACATTATACAATCTCGCATGCAATTAAAAATGTCATAGATGGTGGCTGAGGAATCTTTATGTTTCAGCAATTTAAAAATCTATTTTTGGCTTCGAGGTTTTTGTTAAATCTCAGCGCTTTTGTTGTTTCATCTGTTTCAAGCTTATGATAGGCACCAAGGCAAGACCAGCTGGCAAGATGAGCAAATGTTATAGGTAGGATGGTAGGGTTAAACCCATGACTTATTACTGCACCTTCATTTGTATGTACTTTCATTTAGGCATATGAAATCGCAACTTGATTTAGCAAAGGTTTTTTTCTTTTTCTTTTTTATTTTCTCTCTCTCTCTTTTTTAAAAATTTTTTTGCAATAATCAGTTCTACCATGAAGCACAAAATATTCTTTTTTCGTATTGGCAACCGCTCTCATTTCATTCTTTATTCTCTGTCTCTATTTTCCCTTATCTAGGCTTTTTTACATTAAATGTTTTTGGCTATGCTAGCCCATTAAACACCCCTGAAGTTCCGCAATTTCTGCTGAGTTTACCGAGATGGCTTCTAGAAGGGCCAACCTTTTGCTCTTCTAGCCCCATCGGGTCATGCAGCTTCTTTGCATGCTTCACAACCCACCTACTTACGTAGTTTTCTCAAATGCTATTGGATGGAATTTGCTTTGTGATCATTTTGCTCTGGACATGTCTTGGCTTGACGGTTTGATTCCATTTTTATATTTTTAATTCTTTTTTATTGTCTGATAAAGGTTGCTATGTTCCAAGAAGTCATCTGCGTGATTCACTTTGTATAAGGCCATACAAAATTAGGCTCCCAATAATTTTTAATGATGAACACTCCCTTTTAAAAGGCAACCAGGAACTATGCTTCTTTCAATTTAATATCTATTGCTGGGTAGAAGAGATTTGCTTCATTGTGCTGTAAGGGATTTGACTGAATTAGTATTTGTCCTGTTATGACTTGTTACGATGTGTTTTCAGAAAAGAAAAGGAAAGGAAAACGTCTTCCTAGATTCTTTGCATCTTTTGTTCTATGGCTGACTTAATATTAGGAAACTTGCTTGCACTTTAGTTGTATAACCAGATTCTGGACCAAAGATATATATGGCCGGGTCAAAAAGCATGTTATCGTTGGGTAACTGTGCTCAGATGTTAGCTAAAGCTATGTTCAAAGAGTATTGCACTATGTAAACTAATGTCATGACTAGTTACACTAACAGTGTCTGGTGCAGGTGCACAGGGACTTTCAGTCAATGTTATCAGGCACTTAGAAAAGAGTGCACATCACATAACTCTTCAATATACTTAGATGGTTAAAATAAACCTAACGCCTCAGTTTTGGTGTGTTGTGATAATCCATGCCAAGAAGGTAAACAAAGTTTATAAAAAGTTCCTTTTCACGTGTTCTGTTTGAAATCTGCTGGCACCTTCAATTTTGACTAACTATTTAAATACAGCTTCCTCTATCACAGCTGGTTGCCTGTGAATGAGAAATATTTAACTACACTGCTAAATTTTCTAAATGGAATTTTTAGAAATTCCACATTATGCATCTGGATATGCAATTTCAGCTAAATCATAATACAGCATAGTAGTAATATATTTCTTACTTTGGTAATTACTTTATTAGCTAATTAGTATTAAAACAGATTGCCAGAATACCTAATATGATTTCTTAACTGCTGCTTAGTGTTAAAGAGTACAACTGCTACCGCTGGTAATTCACTAGGAGATTTTTAGATGTTCTTGTCATAGTAATAATAATTATAAACGAGTTGAAGTTCAATTCCTATATTCTTACAGCATGGTGGTGATATGGGCCTCACAACCTTTTCAAGAGAAATGAATGACTATAATATTTAACCACCCTAACAAGTTACCTGGGATGAATTTGATGAGCCGAGGACAGCTAGGAAATTCTCAAGTAAGATCAGTAGGTCCGATAGTATAACGAGGCCAGGTTTTTAATTTAATTTCTTTTTTTTTTATCTTTGTCTACTTCCTACTGCACTTAGCACAGTTCATTGCACAGAACAGGTAGTCAGATAAGGTATGTTGAATGACTGAATTGGTCTCTAGGGGTCCACGATCTGTCCAGAGCCGGGGAAGGGTACATAGATGCTAAGTGTTTCCTTACCTTTTTCCTTATCCCCTTGGGAAACCTGAACTTTTGGGCGGCTTGCACACATTTCTATAGAAGTCAGAGATCAAGTCAGCTGTGTATCAAGCGTGGACCTTGCCCTTAGAAAGGTTTATTTGGCGAAAGTGGCAAAAAATCTATAGAGTGTTAAAAACTGCAGAGTCACTTGAGTAACAGAACCATACATGTGTATTCATCTTACAGGTTTTCCATACGCAGATACTTGTAATTAAAATATTCATGTTGCAAATCTTTCGCATACAGCTTCTAGAAAGGAATTCTGAAAACGTATATATATACGTTTAATATCACGTGTTATCACGATGATAGCTACTCGTCATCTCTTTGGGGTTCAATAGCTTCACATAGGAGATAGGACAATAATATCATCCATACCACAGACTTATGGTGATCATGAAGTGAAGTCATGTATGTAAAGCACCTGTCACGTTATAGTTGTCCAATGCACGTCAGTTTCCTTGCACCCGCTTGCCACAAAATGTCTACCTGTGCAGCTGTGAGAGCCTCTTACTCAAGCCCATGAATCTTTATCTCAGTAGTGTTGTTTTCCAAAATCATTTGAAAATCTATGTACATGCCTAAAAACCCGATACAGTTCTGTTGTTCAGAATTTCTTCATTGGTTTTTAAAAATTAAAGGTTTTTTGAAAAGTAAAAGTTGTGTATAGTTAAAGTATACAACCTGATGACTGGCTATCCGTATACACAGTGGGAATGATTGCTACAGTGAAGCTAATGAACGTGTCATCTCCTCACACAGGTACCATTACTGCTTTTGTGATGAGAGCACCTGAAATCTACTTTCTGAGCAAAGTGCCAATATTCAGTGTAGTGTTAGTAACTATAGTCCTCACGCTGCACACTAGATCTCCAAACTTATTCCTCCTGCATAACGGTAACTTTGTACCCTTTGGGCAGTAACCCCCTATTCTCCCCATCTCTCCACCCTGGTCACCACCATTCTACTCTCTGCTTCTATGTCTTTGACTTTTTTTTCTCCTAAAGAATCTCTTCATTGCTTTTTTTTTTTTAATTTTTAAATGTTTTTATTTATTTCTGAGAGAGAGACAGCGTGAGCAGGGGAGGGTCAGAGAGAGAGAGAGAGAGAGATACAGAATCTGAAGCAGGTTCCAGGGTCTGAGCCAGCTGTCAGCACAGAGCCTGATGCGGGGCTCGAACCCACGAACTGCAAGATCATGACCTGATCCGAAGTCGGACGCTTAACTGACTGAGCCACCCAGGCGCCCAAGAATCTCTTCACTGCTAATCAGTACACTATTTGCCAGCCAGCAATCTTACCACCCAAAAGGAAGCATTATCACAATTTATTTACTTTTGTAAACACATCAGCACATTTACACTGCCGGTCTATTTTATTAAGCTACTCAAATGTAACAGAACAACCAAGAAACAGTCAGCTAAGTTAAATTTTCACATAAAATGGATGTCATTTCCACTATTCATGGGTCGATCTCATAAGGCACAACAAATGGAACTTTCAAAGTCTCTTGATCACATTTGGAAAGCATTACATGGCAGCGTTCCGTAGATGCACCCTCTCAGGTAACCTCAAGCCATTTTCCAATGAACACAATGGAAGAGTAAGACTCAGTCAGCCTTCCAATCCTGCTATGGGCAGATGTAGCAGATTTGACCGAGTTCTGAGAACGGGGCCAAGGTTTACTCAGTTCAGGTGACCATACATTTGAAGACTGCACTGCGTAGTACAGTGACTCTCTCAGATATTATGTTTGGTGGGGCCAACTTTGTGACACTCTCAGGGAGGGTGTCCAATTGCCTTAGGGCCAAAGCCAGGGTGATGAGGCATAATCCCCATGAAGAATGCTTCAGTGGGTTAGAGATTGCTTTGTTAGTGAAAGATTAGTGATTGCCTAGGGGCATAGAAGGTAATGCACAAGGCCAGCTCACAGAGAAGGAACTGGCTGGCTAATCAGAATAAAAGGCACAAACAGAAAATAAAATGGGTCCCTAGGGTATAAGCCACTGTAGGGAAATCCCATGGTTACCAATGGGATGCTTAAATATGAATGGTCAGTGCTAGAGATCTTTTTAATGTGACAGGTGAATCTGCTCTGGTCACGTAGGAGTCCCAGTGAGGGATGTGGGTGAAGGAACACTAATGCCACACATCAAAGCATAGATATTTATGTCATATTGTTCTGGCCCCTTGCAGGAATAGAAAAGAAAATTCCTAAAATTCATATGGAATCTCAAGGGACCTTGAATTGCCAACCAATTTTGAAAAAGAACAAAGTTGGAGGCCTCACACTTCCTGATTTTAAAACATATTACAAAGCTAAGATAATCAAAGCAGTGTGGTGCTAAAATACAGACACGTAGATCGGTGGAATAAAAGCCCTGAAAATAAACTCTCACCTAAGTAGTAAAATTATCTTCCACAAGGGTACTAAGACCACACAAATGGGAAAAGAACAGTCTCTTCAACAAATGGTGGGGAACACTGGACACCCACATACCAAAGAGTGAAGGTGGACCCTTACCTTACACCATATACAAAAATTAACTTACAAGGAATTGAAGAGCTAAACAAACACAAGACCTCAAACTCTAACACTCCTAGAAGACAACTGAGGGGAGACTCTTCATGGCACCAGTGTTGGCGATAGTTTTTTGGGTATAATACCAAGAGCATAAGCGACAAAACCAGAAACAGAGAAATGAGACTTCATCGGACTTCAGAACTTCCGCACGTTAAAGGAAACAACAGAACAAAAAGGCAACCTATGGAATGGCAGAATATAACGTATCTGATAAGTGGTTATATCCAGAATCTATGAAGAACTCCCATAACCCAACAAGGAAAAACAAGTAACCTGATTTTAAAAATGAGCAAAGGACCTGAATAGACATTTCTCCAAAGAAAACATACACATGATCAACAACCACGTGAAAATATGGTCAACATCACAATCCTTAGAGAAATGCAAATCAGAACCACGGTGAGATATTACCTCATACCCGTTACGATGGCCACTATGGAAAAACCAGAAAATAATGAGTGTTGGCGAAGATGTGGAGAAAATGGAATCTTGTGCATTGCTGGTGGGAATGTAAAATGGTGTAGCCACAATGGAAAATAATATGGGGAAGTTAAAAATAGAATTACCATATGATCCAGCAATCCTACAATGGGATGTATCTCCAAAGAATTGAAATCAAGATCTCAAATAGATATTTGTACACCCATTTCACTGCAGCATTATTCACAACATCCAAGAGGTAGAAGCAGTCCAAATGTCCATTGTCGGGTGAATGGCTGAAGAAAAGGGAGGTATATACATATAACAGAATACTATCCAGCCTTTAAAAAGGAAGGAAATCCTGGGACAACTGGGTGACTCAGTCAGTTAAGGGTCTGACTTCAACTCAGGTCATGATCTCATGGTCTGTGGGTTCAAGCCCTGTGTCGGGATCTGTCCTGGCCACTCAGAGACTGGTGCCTGCTGTGGATTCTGTGTCTCCCTCTCTGTCTCTGTCTTCTCCCCACCCCCTGCACTCATGCTCTGTCTCTCTTTCTCTGAAAAATAAATAAACATTAAAAAAGAGGAAGGAAATCCTGTCATATGCTACAACATGGATAAGCCTTGGGGACATTTTGCTGAATGAAACAGACCAGTTGCAAGAAGACAAATATTAGATGATTCTACTTATATGAGCTATCCAGAGTAGTCAAAACCTTGGAAACAGAAAGTAGAATGGTTGGCTGTCAGGGGCTGGGAGAAGAGAAAATGAATTGTTTGATGGGTTCATTGTTCTAAGCCTCTGTGGCTGCAATTCTGACTACAGCAAACAAAATCGATAGTAAAGCCTCAAAAAAAGAAGGGCTTGCATATGTGACTGATGCCCGTGAAGTGAGTTGCTTAACACTATCCAAAGGTCACACAACCAGTTAGCTGTGAGCTGAAAGCCAGACCTGATTATTGATCCCAAGGGTTTTCCTCTGCAGTTTCTTCTCTCCCACCTTACCGTCTGCTAGCACAGCACCTGGCACACAGGGACTCCTCTAGTAAAAATTCTGGAAGAAATGAGTGCCTCCCACATGACTACTTCCGTCCTTTGTTAGTTGAGGGAAACGAAAATATTTTCCTCGGCCTTCTAGGTATGTACCAGACCAAGCAAATCTCTATGTAAATAATAGGACTGTGGCTTAATAAAGTGCACCTGACATAACAGCGCTGACTATTTCAACAGACAAAACAATTCTGGAAAGAGATTAAAAAATAACTCAAATGGAACATCGTCATTACATGTCTCCATTTGTGACGGCCTCCACTGAATGGCTAGCTTTGAACCGGCAGGATTTCCTACGGTGTGTGCCTTGCCCCGAAATACATGTTTGCTCCAGAGTTAGCAGCATATTTAAAGTGATAATTTTGGAACCTTTGGCTTTCCACACAGTATTTTCCCAATCTATTCTGTTATATATTTCTTTCAGCCACCAGGGGGCATGTGCTTTGTTGCTGAAATATACAATTAAAATGTATAATAAAAATGTATCCTGAAGAGAGAAATTATATCAAGGCTTACATATCTAACAAAAAATAATGATACTGGATTGTATCATGAAAGCAATCAACAAAAACGTACATGCTAATCGATTTGACGGTTATGAGTATGCCACGTAGACCTTAAGGTAGACATTTGTCCTAGCAAAGAGCTCACAAATACAATTTTAACTGATTTAAAATAGCTGAGCCTAATTATCTAAAATTATACTTTCTTAACTTAAGGCATGGATTTCGTTAATGACGTGGTCTTGTAAGATGGAGGTAAAAAAAAATATCTATTTTCTCAATTCTCTTATGATTTGTGACCCTGCTTATCAATGATAAAACCATACACTAGTGCCTAAGTGTCAGATCAAATAAAGGTAAAGATATGCTTCACATTAAGAAAACTGCCAAAATTAAGAGAAGATAGAAGGTAATTGCTCATTTTATTTTAAAAAGCCATTCGACACAAGGATTCACAGCAACGTTGCTTGAAAGAGAGAATTTTTTAATTTAACTGCTCATTTGACATCATGAAATGGGGAAAGAGGCCAAGCAGGTGCTTAGGCAGTTTACCAGCCCTCTGGGGCTGGACTGTGTCTAGGAATGTGGCAAGATAAAATCAACCATTCCCCCCCCCCCAATAGTTTATTTTTCTTTCTACCTCCAATCTCAAATCCAAGTAGCTAAACCTTTTTGTATTCACCATTCAGGAGAGCCATCTGACAAGGCACAAAGCAGAGGAAATAGTTTTCTTACTTTTGGTTTCCAAAACCTTATACTCCTAAGGAATGGATGTGACTACTGACATAGGAAAAAAAAAAAAAGACATACAAGGGAAAAATAGCATTGTATGAGCAAGGGAGCTGAGGAAACAGGTTTTTCTCAGAGGCTAAAATAGATCTCCATGGGTAGAGAGGAGTGAGGCATTTGCAGCTTCTAGCGAAGGATGTCGATACTCCGATACTCCGCTTCCCAGGTAGAGCCCTGGGGAGGCGCCAAACTCCAAAGAGAATGAATGGTTGTGGGGTGTGTTTAGACACAAGGCGCCTCACACAGCCTCAGAAGGATTTGTCTGCCTCAAAGCAGCGGGGAGGCAGCGGAAAGGGCCCTGTGTGCTAAGGAGAAAGAGTCCTTCCATGACCTAAAATATTATCTAAAATGGGAAAACAGCTGTGCCAATGAGCATGCACAGAGCTGACCATAATGTAGTCTGAGAAGTGCCCAGGTAGACAGATTCGCACAGGATATTGCCAAAACATGTGAAGGAACAAGGAGGGGCTATGTAACATACCGAGACAGAAATAAGCATCACCTAGTTAGGCTTTCATAGTCTCTAGTGGTCAGTACTTGGGGGTGGGTGCGTTCACATAGCTTGGTGCTCTTCCATACCAGAAATTTGGATATAACCAGTGCGGTCTCCTCAACCCAGGTAACTATTTATAACACTACTCAAGGGGTTCTTGAACTTGAGGCTTCACGAGGACGTCAAGAATGCTTGTTGAGACTGTGCCCACACTCTGGAATTACAATCTCAGGTCTACATAATTATCTATAATAAACTCTGTGGGAACTTCAGAGGGCTCTGATCTTGGTTTCCAGAATGGTGAAGAGAAGAGCTCTCATGCTTTCTAAATTGATTCTTCTGGCCCTTTTCTCTGAAAGCTGCAATAGTAGAAAGAGCTGTCTAACATTTGTTGAGTATGAACTATGTGTGAGAATCTCTTCTAGGCATTATATGTGTATTCCTTATTTTAGTACTCATCACACACCACGTGTGGTTCTCTTACATGAAGAGTCTTTTAATTTCAACTGAGACCGAAAATAGATCCCTGATTTTGCTGTCATGACATTTCGTAGTCAACACCATTAAAAACTCCCACAAGCAAGCATTAGTTTAGGGGTTGACTGTGTACCCACTTCACGCTCGACATCATGGGGATGCTACCAGGATTAGCTATTCCTGGGGGAGTCAAAGAAAGTTTCATAAATAAAGTCATGCTTGAACTTTGACTCAGAGGGTGACTAGTAATTTGATGTGAGGGGTGGGGATGAGAATAGCCCACCAGAGGGAGCGGTATGTATAAAGAAAGATCTCTAGAACGAGAGTGATTGGCTTATTTGAGGAATGGCAAAGATGTGGTTCATCACATATAGTGAAGGGGATGTTGTTGCAGAGGCGAAAAACATACACCCTCAGGGTACACCAAGGCAAATCACTTAGGGGGTGAGTGAGCCTAGGCAGCTGCCCAGCTTCTCCGCCCCCCACTGGTGGTTCCCTACTCATTGTTAGTTATATAGTAGCTCTCAAAGTGTGGTAGAAATAAAGTTTCTCCATAGGGGAAAAAAAAAAGCTAGAAAAGAAAGCCAAATGCTAGAGCTGGTGAGGGAAATATAGAATCCAGTCAGGTCATGTTCCTTAGTCCAAAAGTAGAAATTGTGAGCAAAATAATTAATGGTATGTGGAATTTAGTAGCAATTTGAACTTATGGCATAAATAGGCCCACTAAGCGCTCAATCTGGGAACAAGAAAAAGTAATTCAAAGAACTACTCATCAGCACTGCAGTAACAATTCAGTGAAATTTTTAAAAATGGTACTGAACTTCCACTTAAATGTTTTACCGCATGTTAAGAGGAAAAGTATTTACAATAATGGCTTGCATGGTTGGAGTACTCGAAGTCTTAGACCTGATTCCTCCAAAATGTCAAAAGGTCCATTATAATCCAATTTCGTGTCCCACTATGTCTCACCAAATATTAACTTCAAGTTACTTTCCAAGCTTTCACATCATTCTCAGATGTATTCCTTACGATAACTGCTTAATATTATGCTGTATCAACATAATTCTTGCCATATGCTGAAATCTCTGGCTGAACATTTGTTTATGGTTTTTTGTTCCAATAATAAATAAGGTGACCATAGACATTTTGATAAAACAAACTCATACAACTTTGTTTTTCTGATTAGTCACTTAGAATAAATTTCCACATGCGGAATTGTCGGGCAAACAGGTAGGAATAGTCCGTGTCTCTTGACAGGTGTCACACATTCTCCACTGAAAAGGCTGCATTCACGTGGTGCTGGCCATAAATGAGCATACTTCTCGCAGCTTGCCCAGCACTGGGGTTTCCTAGTATCTTTCCTTTTTTATTATATCAAAATGTGAGTCTCATTTTGTTACAGTTTGCATTTTGTTTTTTTAAATGTTTATTTATTTTTGAGGGGGGGCGGGGGTAGACACAGAATCTGAAGCAGGCTCCACGCTCTGAGCTGTCAGCACAGAGCCTGACGTGGGGCTCAAACTCACGAACCGTGAGATCATGACCTGAGCTGAAGTCAGATGCTTAACCGACGGAGCCACCCAGGCACCCCTAAAGTTTGCATTTCTTTAACTCCGTAGCCAACTTCAACTTACATTTCATGTATATTTGCTCTTTGTATTTCTTGTGAGAACTGACACTTCAGGTCAATTGGTAATTTATTAGCCTGGGATTTGGGGGTCATTGCCTACGTTTCTTCATCTATATGGCTCTTGCCTGGGTAGTTACCACAATTATCCATTATACTTTGCATTCACAGACATAGTTTGATGCATTTCTATTCTCCACTGGCTACTTTTACCCATTAAGCAACTCATTTATGAAACGGAAAGAATTAGAAGGGTGGGTACAAGCAGCGTGTAGACTTTTAAAAAATGCCATCATTAAGGAAGTTAATCAGTGATGAAAAATAATCATTGACCTTTTGTGATTCAAGAAAACAAAGGAATATTATGGCAACCCTGTAAGTAATTATGTTATTACTATAGCAACTGGGATGGACTACTGTAGAGTTGAATATTCAGATTCAGTTTCCATAAATATTCAAATATTCAATTACCTATTTGAAGCTTAGCTCAAATGAAGATTTCTTTGGACAATTTCAATGCATGCTCTCTGTAAGTGTTTTTCGAGTCATGTAGGTATAATTGAAAGCATGGATGTTGGCTGTGGATATTTCATGAACAGACTTTTATCAGCTATTTTGGCAATTGTGGTTGGATGGGGTCAGTTAAGATTTCAAATAATGTTAATATTCATGGAATTTGTAGACCAACGTCAGGTTATTTTATAAAATGTGTAAGAATAGGGGATTCTTTGATATAGAATATCCCATACTACTACTAAGAGTAATAATATGTTGGAGGCATTGGGTCATGACTATGTTAACTAAAAAGATGGAATTATATACAAAATATGTGTTATAATGATATGTACCCAAGTCAAGATGCTTAAAGATAATATTCAATGTGGTGAGCACTAGGCATTGTGTGTGTATTAAGTTTTTTAATACTCATCACAGCACTACAAAGTAGCGTTAGGGAGGGCAAATAATTTTCCCTCTACCCTTCTGAGTTATTGGCTGAGATTCCCTGTAGTAAAAGACAGATGTACAGAGAAAAACAAACAGAAATTTATGAACATGTATACTTCAGGCATACAGGGGAGATAGATACCCAGGAAATAGGAGTAGTTCAAAGGGATGACTTTAGAATTCAGCATTAGTACCATCTTAACAGGGAAAGAGGAGGAGGGAATATAGGCCTTTCGGGGAGGGTAAAGAATATTTAGGAAAGTTGGCTAGGCTGTTAGAAGAAGAATAGATGGAAGGTATGCCCATCTGTGAGGAAGTTTATCTGGATGTAGCATTGACTTCTAGTCTCCTCTCCTGTGATAAAAGCCAATCCTCCCCAGTTGAGGAAACTTCCAGGGAGAGGGTCTACGACAACTGAGTTCCTTTCGGACGATCTTGTCCTTAGGCAGGTAAGGGAAGGTCAGAGAAAGCCTCTCTGTGCATTTGCTGTTCTCAAGTGCCCGCAGCCCAAAAGAATCAATAAGTCAGCATGGCATATTTTGGGGTGGCATATTCTGCTACCCTTCACTGGGTACTGTCACAACTCCATTCTGTAGGTGAAGAAACACAGGCATAAAAGGTGATCACAGATGTATTTAGATGGTGGGCGTACTCTCTTACTTTCCATTTTTCTAGATTTTCCAATTTTCTACTATAAACATGTATCCCTTTTATACTGGTAAAAAAGAGTATGCTTTTAAATGCTTTTGCATCTTTCATGCTGACTGGGACACACATTCAGATTCACACCTGCTCGTATGGAAGACAAGTGTCAGCTTCAGCCATCCAGATGGGCATCGGAGTAGTCACTGCCTGTGTCTTCAGTTCTACCCACAGGACACAAAGGCAGAAGAGCCAACATCAGAAGAAGCTGTCCCTTCTCTTTAGGAAATAATAAAGAATAAAAAAGATGTAAGACACGATTGATCTCACAAGAGGGGTGTGCAAACAAACAGCCCCCTGGTGAAACCAACAAGGACGCTGTGGGTTTGGTAGAGTTTTTCTTGGAGAGAAGGAAAACAATAGTCTGCTGCAACCTCCAGCTGAAAACATAGGATGTCACAAGGATTTTTTTTAGACCTTATGATGATGTCAACTGCGGTGCAAATACACCCCCTTCCATTCTCAAACATGAAGGCTTTGAATTCAAAGCTTTTCTTACAACACAGTTAAATGTAGCATTGGAAAAATGGTCACCACAAAAGGCACCCAAATAACGTGATAAAAAGCAGTTACATTCCATTCATCCTGAAAAGCATTTATTGAGTGCATGACATGGATGAGGGGCAGGTAGGGCAAGGTGCTAAGAATATAGAGATAAATAAAGCATGCCTCTTGGCTCATCACAGGCTTGTGTCTACTGGAAACGCAGGCATGAAAACAGTTCATTTTAGTATGATGGGGTAAGTATCAGAGATGCTTTGTAAGAGCTGCTGTATTTGTGACACGGAATGAAGATGGGATAAACACAACCCTCAAGGCGCTGGAGTTGCTCCGAGCTACAAGGACCACCCTTATGTGCCGGGCATATGTCTAGTCTGTAAACGTTGTAAAGGCAAGGACCATGACTGTTTTGCTCTCCACTGTATCACCAAAGCTTTAGCCAACCAACCACCTGGCCTTAAGTGAGAGGAAGAGTGGCCAAAGTCCTTTTCCACCATCCCGATGTTTCTGCTACAACAGGGGCTGGAAAATCATGGACCACGTCCTGCCATGTTTTTGTATTGCCCACAAGCTGAGAATGGTTTTGACATTTTAAATGGTTACATAACACCCACGTTTTACCTCTTAGCTTACAAAACCGAACGTATCTCCCATCTGGCTCTTCAGAGAAAAACGTTGCTCCCTGTGCTGGAACGTAAGAGAGATGAGCTGGTAGATGGGTTGTGAACATCTTAATTCCACGTCACCAGTCTTTGCTACATAAAAGGAGTTAGATCTCTGGCATATTTAGGGGGATCCCTACCAAATCTTATAGGAATAAATAAGACCAATGGTGTCCTGGATAACCTCAGGCCCCGTAGAGGTCATTGGCTCAACATAAGGCCATGACCAGACTCAACTTTGTAAGTGCAAGAAAGAGCATGAGTCTCTTCTTCCCTGTGACCCTCCATACTCGTACAGGGTCTGGCACATATAGACAGTAAATTTTTGATGAACGGATGAATACGTGAATTCATGAATCACAGAAGAGACACAGAAGAGAAACTTCACTTGATGCTTCAATTTAGGCGACACGGAAGTTGACCATACAGCTTCAGTAATTTCCAGAGATAAAAAAGATGATAGTTCTGCAGACTCAGTCTAACCTGGTATCTCTAGTGGCAAATCATAGCAACTTCACGCTTTTTTTGGCCATGTGTTCATCTCCATAGCTTCCATAGACACCTGACTTTTATCTCCTGCCTTTCACATGCAGCTTTCATAGAAATTGCTTTAGTCCATCTGGTTTAATTCTGATTCTCTCAACTTGTCTTTGAGACCTGGACTTCCCATTTCAACACTTATAATTTTCTTTCATTCTTTTACTTTAACAATTTTTTTTTTTTTTTTTTTTTTACTTTTTAAGATAACTGAATTAGAATGTCACCAAAATACTAGGCCCTATCGAGATGTTATTCATTGCAGGATCTGGATGTGATTTGAATGGATATTATATTAGTTTTAATTTAAATTGACAAAAAGAGGGGTGGCTCAGTTGGTTGAGCATTCGACTTCGGCTCAGGTCATGAATTTGTGGGTTCGAGCCCCAAGTCCGGCTGTGTGCTGACAGTTCAGAGCCTGGAGCCTACTTCCGGGTTCTGTGTCTCCCTCTCTGCCCCTCCCTCACTCAGGCTCGCTCACACCCGCACGCGCGCTCTCTCTCTTTCTCTCTCTCAAAAATAAACATTAAAAAATTTTTTTTTAAATTTTTTTTTTATTTATTTCTAGGAGAGAGAGACAGCATGAGCAGGGGAGGGTCAGAGAGAGAGGGAGTCACAGACTGAAACAGGCTCTAGGTTCTGAGCCGGCAATCAGCACAGAGCCCGACGCGGGACTCGAACCCACGAACCGCGAGATCAATACCTAAGCGAAAGTCGGACGCTTAACCGACTAAGCCACCCAGGCGCTCCAAACATTAAAAAATTTTTAAAGGGGCGCCTGGGTGACTCAGTCGGTGGAGCGTCCAACTTCAGGTCATGATCTCACGGTTCGTGGGTTCAAGCCCTGCGTCAGGCTCCATGCTGACAGCTCAGAGCCTGGAGCCTACTTCAGCTTCTGTGTCTCCTTCTCTCTCTGCCCCTCCCCTGCTCACACTTTGTCTCTCTCAAAAATAAATAGGGCACTTGTTGGGATGAGCACTGGGTGTTATGTAGAAACCAACTTGACAATAAACTATAAAAAATGAAATAAACATTAAAAAATTTTTAAAAATCTACTTAAATTTTTTTAAATACTTAAAAAATATATAAATTGACAAAAGGCAAATGTGCTCAGTAGTTTAAAAAACCCAAGCAATTCACAAATAGAGGTGGTCAGTCAAGTGCCCTTTGATTGTCCTGGGTACCCAGCACTCTAACATCCTTTCCCTGCCCCACCTTATCTCACAGAAGAAATGTTTTTACTACCCAAGCACACCCTGCACATTAAAAAGAATTTTTTTTTGATGTTTATTTATTTTTGAGAGAGAGACAGAGAGACACAGAGAGACAGAGAGGAGACAGAGTGTGAGTGGGGGAGGGGCAGAGAGAAAGGGAGACAATGCGAAGCAGGCTCCAGGCTCTGAGATGTCAGCACAGAGCCCGATGCGGGGCTCAAACCCACGAACTGTGAGATCATGACCTGAGCTGAAGTTGGATGCTTAACTGACTGAGCCACCCAGGCGCCCCACCCTGCACATTTTTAAATACATTCACACACACAAAGGGTATGTTGTCTTTTATTAGGAGTAAATGACATAAAAAATCGTATTGTATATAGATTTTCAGCATATTTCCTCCCATAAACTTTTTCCCATATTAATATCTCATTCTATTTAATTTTCCACGGAAGTCAATAGTATGCATGTACTGTAATTTATTTAATTAATTGATCTTTAGGAATGAATAATCATGTCATTTAGAGCACTATAGTCATTCATGTGGAGTTTTTCATTTCCCTCCATTCACTAGCCACTTATTTTATCTTAGTCCATTTCCCCTTTTATCCCTTAAATCATATAGGAACTCCAGGGAGAAGACTCTCTAAAACAGCATCATTTTTCTTGGAATGGAGTGCCTCGTATATCTGTAAGATGAAGGCTCATTTTCTCCCAAGAATATCTTTAAGGTGTCTTAGACACGCACGTAATGTTTCAATTATTTCTCAAATCATTTTCTGGACCTGGACTATATTCTTGACAATATTTCTAATAGGAGACCATTGGCCTGCCCTTTCTGTGTTCCTGAATTAAGTAAATAGAGGCAGAAGTGGATTCAAACACAGGGTTGGTTTTAGGCTGTCCACACGATATAAACAACCAGAGGAAATGAAAAACATGTCAGCCCCCAACTGAGAGTGCTGGGCCACACAGCAGTGTATTACGTGCAGCAATAGGAGCGCATAACCAGGTGCTGTGGGTGTGCAGAAGAGGCTGCCTTAAATTCCACTCTGGGGAGTTGGGGGAAGGCTTTAGAGAGCAGGGTCTTGAGACCCCAGAGACCTTCTCTAGAGAGAAGGGTCTTGGCTGACCCTTCAAGAAGAGTTTGCCATGTGGGCAAGAGGAAAGGGGTACTTATAAGTACGGAGGGCAAAGGGGACTTATAAAGGCACAGAGGAATGACAATGTATGGGGTGTTCAGGAAAGTTCAAGGAGTTTAGGGCTCCTTGGATGGAGATGCATGTAGAGGCCAAGTTCATCAAGGCTGAGTGACAGGCAGGGTCAGATGATGGAGTAAGACTTTATCTTGAGAGTGATAGGGAACCACAGAAGGATTTTCAGCCAAGGCTTGAAAAGATGACACACGGGCTTTAGAACAGGGGTCAGGAAACTTTTCTGGAAAGGGCCAGATGATCAACATTTTAGGCTTCGAGGGCCATCTACCGTCCCTGTTGCACATTGTTTCTTTTTCCTTTCTCTTCTTTCTCCTTCTCCTGCTTTTCCTCTTCTTCTTTCTCCTGTACATCCTCCTCCTCTTCCCTTTACAGCCCTTTTGAAGAAGTAACCACCACTGCCATCTCAAGCACCATACAAAAACAGTCAAAGGGCTGGATTTTGACCTCGGGGCCTAGTTGGAGGACCTCCATTTGACAAGCTCTGTCGTCGAAGATGCAGAGACAGGCTGAGACTACACAGAGAGGTCCAAAGAGTGCTGGACGGAGAGAGGAGGAATTCCGGGAGGGATTCATGAAGCTTTTTATGTGCAACCCATGGCTGCAGTGTGGGTGATCCGGAAGCACTTAAAAGGGCAGATGCAGAACAGACACTTAGAGAAGCAAATCACTGAACACTCCATTAACTAGAAGCACAAATGAAATTGTGCTTACGACACAGCTTTTAAAAAGAACTCTATCTTCTTGTGACTTGAAAATTCATTCGATGTATCCTAATAGGTGTGCACACACTAACGATAATAGCCTAGATTGAGTGAATGTCCACAACGCGCCAGGCGCCATCTAAAGTGCGCTACATGGTTTCTTTACACCTCATCCTAGACTTGCGAAGCAGGCCTTCTTATTATCATCCCCATTTTACAGATGAGGACACTGAAGCAGAGAGGGCTGGACTAATGGTTTCAAGGTGATACCCCCGGGATTGAAATCCAGACACTCCATGGTGTTTTTCCTCTTCACCACCACACAGGCTGCTCGTATAGAGGAATGGAGATGTGATATCACAGTTGCTAGAATTTACTTTCTATGAACAAGCTCACCACTTGAGTGCTTCCATATCTTTCTTTGGCGAGATGTCTTTACATACCATCATCATATCCACAGTAATTTGCAAGCCCACGTAAAGCTAACATGTGCTTAGAAAGTTTGTCCACTGCCTTTACCCTTGGGAAACAAATACCTTCTAAAGTTCAACTGCCACATTAAACACTTACCACTTACCTTTCATACTTCCTCCTCCGAAAAGAGATTTCCCTACCAGACTTCTGCTCTCACTTCCGACTTGATATGTGCAATTCATCGCATTAACAATTTCTGAGATATTCAAGTGCTCAGAAACCATGGCAAATTCTCGGCGGGGGAAAAAACATTCGAGTTTATAAATTTGGGTATTAAGCAAATTAGACCCTATTATGACAAAGAGACCTTTGGTTTTCATGCATGATGTGATAGAAAAAAGATAACAGAAGAATGTCATTCAATGTTAATCTGCACATTTCATTCTTATCCTAATTGTGTGCAAATGAAAAGGGTCTCTGAACATTCAAAAGGGCTTTTTACTACTCATTAACCACATATAAATGCATGGGCAGTGGTTTGCCCCAGAAAATTGCCTTGAAGGTGACTTGAATGTATAGCTTCTGGTTAAAGGGCAGCCCTTTCCTCCCAGGCCTCATCAATTCTTTGCCTCTTGGTAGTTAGACTTGCTAATAATCATGGAATTTATTACCAGCTCTGATGGGGACTGGGCCATCGACTGTGCTCCAGGGTCAAAGTAAAAAGAATATGGTCATGTGATTCAATGTGTGACCTCAAGCCACATGTAAATGGTTACAGCCCTGGCTCTTCAGAGATCAGATCCTGGTAGAGCTTGGATTCATTCCCACACACGTATCTGTTGTCCCAGCCAAAGCAAAGTACCAGAAGGCCCTCAGTGTTTCAGCTCTACGTTTGTTTTGCCCTTGAGTGAGAGAGGCACTTTCCACCTAAAATCCATACAAACAAGTGTTGACAGTTTTGCAGTTTTAAAAAATCCCTATTGATATTTGAAAATAAGGGCGCCTAGGTGGCTCAGTCGGTTAGGTGGCCAACTCCTGATTTCGGCTCAGGTCATGATCTCATGGTTCGTGAGTTCAAGCCCCACAAAGGGCTCTGCACTGTCAGTGGGAGCCTGTTTGGGATTCTCTGTCTCCCTCCTTCTCTGCCCCTCCCATGCTCATGCTCGCTCTCATTGACACAATAAATAAACTTTAAAATATATATAAAAAAATAAAAATAAATTACACATACGATATATGGAAAGTGTATTCTTTTTGTAGTTGGCTTAAACAACATAGAAATACACAGAGCCCCATGAAAAAGAGCCTTTTCATCACTGCTGCCCTGTCTCATGCATAAATTGTTTTGAGACTTTTTGCTCTTTCATTGTAATATAATGGTACACTTAGAAAGATGCATAAATATTATATAGATATGCTTTTTTGTTTTTCTTTATGGTCTAACTTCCTATGTTTGTACTTCTAAATATATAGTTTACTTTTGCCAGTGTTTTGCACTTTATTTAAATGGAGTGGTGTAGGGGCGCCTGGGTGGCTTAGTTGGTTAAGCGTCCGACTTTTGCTTACGTCATGATCTCACGGTTCGTGGGTTCGAGCCCCGCGTCGGGCTCTGTGGTGACTGCCAGCTCGGAGCCTGGAGCCTGTTTCAGTCTGTGACTCCCTCTCTCTCTGACCCTCCCCTGCTCACGCTGTCTCTCTCTCTCTCCTCTCTCCTGGAAATAAATTTTAAAAAAACATACAAAAATAAAAAAAATAAATGGAGTGGTGTATAAATTGTCTTCTTTCACCCTCCATTTGGTATGTGAAATGATTCATTAACTTTGATGTGTGGCTGTGCGCACATTGGGAAGAGAGGGAAGAAGGGGAGAGGGAAGGACACAATTAATTAAAATAATTTTTTCATGTTTGTTTATTTGTTTGGAGAGCGAGCGAGCGAGCAGGGGAGGGGCAGAGAGAGAGGGAGACAGAATCCCAAGCAGGCTTCGCGCCGTCACCGCAGAGCCAGATGCGGGTCTCGAACTCCCCAACCGTGACATCATGACCTGACCTGATATCAAGAGTCAGAGGCTTAATTGACTGAGCCACTCAGGTGCTGCGATACAATTAATTTTCGAATATTTATTTTTTCCCCACAACCTTGCAATACTCCTATTAATTCTAATAATTTATCTGGAGATTGGTTAGGATTCTCTAACCACAAAAATGTAACATACTTGTTCCTTTTTCTACACTCATCAAATCCTTCTTTTTGATCGCATTCTGCACTGGCTAGAACATCCAATATAATTTTGAATATGGGTAATAATACTATGCTTCCCCATCTCAATCCTGTCCTCCGAGAGGAAACAGTTCAACTTTTCACTAACAATATGTTTACCTCAGTTATTTGAACATCCTTTTGTCCGACTAAAGGGATTTTCTTATATTCCTAATTTGCTGAGTTTATTATTATTTTGAAAATCATGAATGGATGTTAAATCTTATCAGATATTATTTCTTCATCTACCGAGAAGGTCCTAAGTTCATTTTTCATCTGTTCATGTGTTAATATGTTGCTTTACGTTATTTGAATTTCTGTGATAAAGGCAACTTGGATGTGATGTATTATTATCCTTTGTAGATATTGCTTTATTCACTTTGCTGATAGCTTGCTTACGATTTTTACATTATGTTAATGAGTGAAACTGACAAATTTTTCTTTCTCCTCTCCTTGTTAGGATTTGGGGTTGTGATATGCTACTCACATAAAAAAGAGTTAGGGTGTGGATGATTGGAATTATTTCTTCCTTTACTATTTAGTGGGCTGAAAATTCAATATTTTGGATTATTTAAGAAAAATTCAGGGGCGCCTGGGTGGCTCAGTCGGTTAAGCGTCCGACTTCCGCTCAGGTTATGATCTCACGGTTCGTGGGTTGGAGCCCCGCATTGGGCTCTGTGCTGACAGCCAGCTCAGAGCCTGGAGCCTGCTTCAGATTCTGTGTCTCCCTTTCTCTCTGACCCTCCCCTGCTCACTCTGTCTCTCTCAGAAATAAACATTTAAAAAAAAAGAAAGAAAGAAAAATTCAGGTTTTCTATTCTTTTCTGAGTCCATATGATTTTTTTCCCTAAGAATGTTAAAATTTTATCTACTTTTCTAAAAAGATACTGGCATGAGGCTAATCAAAATATTGCTTTATCTATAGAATTTGTCCCCTTCTTGTTCCTGACAGTTATTACTTTCTTTCTTTAATGAATCTCTGCAGAAATTTGTCACTTTTATTTTTTGCTTTCTAAAAACAAACTTGACTGCATTGATTCTCTCTATAATAACTTTTTAATTTCATTCATTTCTGCTCTTAACATTTATTATTATTATTTACGCTCACTTTCCTTGAGTTTATTTGGCTGTTCTTTTTTCTTACAAACTATTTTCCAAAGTAGCTGTACCATTTTACATTCCCAACAGCAATGCAGACTGCTTCCAATTTCTCCACATCCTCACCAATTCTTATTATTATCTGTATTTTTTATTGGAGCTGTGCTGGTGGGTATGAAGTGGTATGATACTGTGAGTTTGATTTGCATTTTCCGGATGGCAATTTACAGTGAACATCTTTTTCTTGTTGAACGTTTTTCATGTTTTATTGGTCATGTACCTATATATCATCTTTGGAGAAATATCTATTCAAATTCTTTGCCCAGTTTTAAAAACTGGGCTATTCGTCTTTTTATTATTGAGTTGTAAGAATTTTCTAATTATTCTAGATAGTAGTCCCTTAGAAGACACAGGATTTGCCAAATTTTTCTCCCATCCTTTGGGTTGTCTTTTCACTTTTTTGATGGCGTCTTTTAAAGCACAAAAATCTTAAAAAATTTTTTTTTAATGTTTATTTTTGAGAGAGAGAGAGCTAGAGCAGGAGCAGGTAAGGGACAGAGAGAGAGGGAGACACAGAATCCAAAGCAGGCTCCAGACTCTGAGCGGTCAGCATAACGCTGGAGGCGGGGCTCGAACCCACGAACGGCGGGATCATGACCTGAGCCAAAGTCGAACGCTTAACCGAATGAACTAACCAGGCGCTCCTAAAGCACAAAATCTTTTAACTTCGACGAAGGTCCATTTATGGTCTTTGGTTACTTGTGCTTTAGGTCACATGTATTTACAACTATGCTTTTCTTCTAAAAGTTTTATAGTTTTTAAAAAAAATTTTTTGTTTGTTTTGCTTATTTTTGAGACAGAGCACTACTGGGGCAGGGTCAGAGAGAGAGGGAGACACAGAATCTGAAGCAGCTCCAGGCTCTGAGCTGTCAGCATAGTGCTGGAGGCTGGGCTCGAACCCACAAACCGGGAGATCATGAACTGAGCCGGTCGGTCGCTTAACCGACTGAGTCACCCAGGCGCCACTGAAGTGTTATAGTTTTGCCTACTGCCTTTAGGTCTTTGATTTACTTTATGTTAATTTTGTATATAGAGAGAGGTGGGCATCCAAATTCACCTTCTGTTCCATAAAGCCACTGCAAAGCTCTGGCCGGATGTATGGGGAGGGAACACAGCCCCAAGCCTTCAGTAGCAGAGCGCCAACCTCACATGGCAAGAAGAGCGTGCAGGACGCAGGAAATCACAGTGCTGCCAGCTCTGGAGAACACAGTCTGTCCAAACTGGGGTCACTGAAAAATTCATGAATTGCAACTGTAGTCAAAATTGAATATGTGTTCATTATTTTGAGGAGAGGGTCTGTAGTTTTGATCAGACTCATAATGGTGTCCATTTGCCAAAAAATCAAAAAACCACAGGGGCACCTGGGTAGCTCAGTCGGTTAAGCGTCCAACTTAGGCACAGGTCATGATCTCACGGCTCGTGGGTTAGAGTCCCGCGTCAGGCTCTGTCCTGACAGCTCGGAGCCTGGAGCCTGTTTCAGATTCTGTGTCTTCCTCTCTCTCTGCCCCTCCCCTGCTCACCTTCTTTCTCTTTCTCTCTCTCTCTCAAAATTAAATAAATAGGGGAGTTTGGGTGGCTCGGTGGGTTGGGCGTCCGACTTCGACTTAGGTCATGATCTCACAGTTCGTGGGTTCGAGCCCCGCATCGCGCTCTGGTGCTGACAGCCAGCTCAGAGCCTGGAGCCTGTTTCAGATTATGTATCTCCCTCTCTCTCTAACCCTCCCCTGCTCATGCTCTTTCTCTCTCTCTCAGGAATAAATAAAACATTAACAAATAAATAAATAAACATAAAGCATTTTTTAAGTTAAAAAACATAAACTTGAAAAACTTTAAAATTTAAGTGACTGATACTTCCCTATCATCTCTTAGAAGGGTGCAGATTCTCTAATAAGGGGTTCAAATATTAACTTGTTAGAATAAAGGCCTTCAGGTGGATTTTTAGGAGTCAGCGAATTGTGTGCAGGTAGGCTGCACAGGTGCACTAATCACAGTATATGACATTCATATTTCATGGCTCAACTTTTGCCTCATTCACACTTTCACACATTCTACTTTTAAGTCCCTAAACTGTCCATCATATTTCAAATTCTGAGTTGTTACAAAACAGCCAAGAAATGAGTACTGTATGATATATTTTGAGCTATTGCATAGAGGTGTTTCCAGCCAGATATCAGTCCAACTTGAGCAGTTAGCAGTGCTGCAGTTCTTAGTGAACATCAGGGTTTATTGCATTGTTATTTGGATGTTTTACATCTATTTTGTTTTTGCCTTATTAGCTAATAAAATGAGGGGAAAATAGAAAATCCAACACACTGATGCATAGGTCTCGTATACTTAATGTAGCCTCTCACAGCTGTAAATCTTTAACTTCAATCAAACCTCAACTCAACAAATGTGTACTACTCAAATATGAAGGAAAAGGACAAAATTAGAATACATGAAATGATAAAGATGCATTACAATAATGTTTTTGTAGAATTTGGACTCAGTGGGATATAAACATGAAATGGATTTATTTTTTTTTCTCCAGTCACTGCCTTCAACCACGCTCTATTGAATCTCTCTTTCCTGTCCTTTAACAGAGTCTTGTACAGATTCCATAAGTATCTGGTCACTTTTGGTTATTAAAATTCAGCACAGTTTACAGTTTCAATCTCAGCCTCTATTTAACTTGCATTTCTCTTCCCTTCTCCTTTGGCTAGGCTTGAACCGGGACCCTTATAATTTAGGAGTGGCAAGACAGGGTCTGAAGGAGATGCTTTACTCCTTCTTCCCTTCTTCTTCAAAGTCTAACTCCTCCAGTGTGTTGAAGTGAGTAGAAAGTGGGGGAAGACGGACACATGAACACACCTCTCTTTACTTCCTGGCTGTGATTATATCCCCCCCTTTTTTTGTTTTGCAAAAGTTCAGTGGATTTGTGACTCATTCGTCCATTCATCCATCCATTCATTCATTTATAGTAATTTCTACACCCAACGTGGGGCTTGAACTCACAACCCAGAGATGAAAAGTCGCATGCTCTTCCAGTTGAGCCAGCCAGGTGTCCATGGATTTGTTTATTTACATCGTCCCCTAGTGTGAAGGATGAAGAACTGGTTCTCAACACATTCGGTATGGTGTTTTCCTACTGCCCAAGGGGTCTTTAAAAATGTGTGAAGGCATTATTGCTTGTCAGGGTAACAGAGACAGCATTTAGTGTCCAGGGATCAAAGACATAGAATGCAATACGCAAAGAGATCGGAGTCAAGAACAACGCATGCAGTGCAAGAACAGTCCCTGGAGAATAGTGATACCTCAATGTCATTATCTCCACCGCTTTGAGAAACACTGTTGAAATACTAAAGTACTCGTTTATTCACCAGCAAATAACCACTAACCTGACAACTCCCCCCTCACCCTCTGCCCCCCCACCAGTGGTCCTCTGCAGTGGCCAGCTCAGCCCCTAGCCCCATATCCCCCACCATCTAGTTAATGTAGAGACTATGTCTGGTATAGCAGGGTCCCCAGGGACCCTGATTCCCCACCAAGGCCAGTGTCCGATCTGGCTGGATGATGCCTGCACACAAGCCCAACCGTCCTTGCAACAGGTATTCTCGACTCTGATTCCTTTGCTCTCCCTTTCCCAGTCCTCATAAACATTCTGAGGCTAGGCAGAGGACACGTTTTGAAATGATGGCTAGAGGCACCAGCACAAGGCTTGCTACAATTTGGTGAGCCCGGCAGAGGTGTCTGGCCAGAGCTGTTGACAGGTATCTTAAGAAGACAGGGTACTTAGTGCCTCAGTCCTCAGCTCTCTGCTCCAGGTTGTTTTTCTGGGGTAATAGGAAAAGTCTTACTCAATGTCCTATAACATCGTAATAAAAAGTCTAGTCGAGGTGAGAGGTAATTAGGAACTTTTAACATTTTTTAATTAGCTCTCTGGGAATACTGCCCAGTTTTCACAGTTTTACTTCAGCACATATTTCCTCCCCCTCCCCTTGGGAATGCATTATGAACAAATACCGGTGACTAAATATAGAGAGAATAGGTCTAATAAGTTTAAATTCATGAAATGCTTGCTTATTAGACTCTGGGGTTCTTGTTTACTCTGTGGAATAGCAAAGTGGTGCTAGACCTGAAGTCAATATATGGGTTCAAATTGAGCCTCTGCCACCGATGGCCTGTCGACAATGAATGCGATGGAAGTAACAAGGGTGAACCTTAGGGTTTTGACTATGCAAATGTACAGGTTGCCGCGTCATTTACCGACATGGGGTTGCCAGAGGGGCAGGTTAGAGGAAGAAGATCACGAGTTTCGTTTTGGGCATGCTGAATTTGAAATACCTTTGAGGTTCCCAAGTATTTAGGAAATGGATGGAGACTTCTTGGAGTTCAGAAGAAATATCTGAGCTGGAGTTAGATATGTGGATGTTAGCTGTGCATGGATCCTAACTGAAGCCATAGGAGTGGAATGAATGATCTAAGAAGAGCATAGACTCAAAAGTAGGAGGATCTAGGCCTGGGAATGAGGAATTGCAGCATTCCGTGTTTAGGCAGAAGAAAATGAATCAGCGCAAGAGCAGCAAAGGATCTGAGGAAGATCTAGAAGACAAGGAAGGTTAGTTTGCTTCTTATTTTTACATACGTTTCTTTTACCACATGTGTTGATGCATTACCTGACATCCTTAGCTATCTTACTGCCTGGACTTAATGCCAGCCAGCGTGTCCTCTGGTTCCGATGGGTACTGGTGCACTCATTGCTGTCCTTTTTCTCTGCATTTTTCCTACTTGAACGCTTTGTAATCATTCCTCTGGAATGTCAAAGAGAAGTTTTCTGAGGCACGTAGGAGCGTTGGCTCGCTAAGAGAAAAAAAGGATCCCTGCAAGTGGCTGAAACTGCGTCTTCCACCCTATACAACAGAATGCACTGTTCCTGTTATTTTCTTATTACTCCAATTCTGAGTTGTCGAATACTTTCTCAGCAAGATGTTCGAACCTTGAGGACGCTCTTGTGTTCACTTTATGGGGATGGCAATTTGCCTTTTCTTTTATTTAATATAGTGAACTGTGGCAATGTGTAAAGCTAAAGAATGTTAGCATTTATGATTAAAGGGGCAAAGTAGAAGCATCATCATCATTTTTCCAGTTCATTATAAATCTACGTGTATGTATTTGTGTGTGTGTGTGTGTGTGTGTGTGTGTGTGTGTGTCTCCCTTGACCCTCTTGAAATAAGAATGTCACATTACTGCTGGGAGTAACAGATGGCTCTCTTCTTCCAAACCTTCCTCCTCCCTCCACCAGACAGATACACACACACACACACACACACATAATGGTTTGCTTTTTTACCAAAGTGTTTTTATATATTTATTTGGTTTGTTTGAAAAATTAAAATTTACACGGGGGTAAAAGTAAAATGCCTAAGAAATAGACAAGAAATGGCAAATCACTAGTATCGTGTGTGGTGAATTCTCTTAATTCTATTCTTCTGCAATATTCTATAATTCAGAGCAGCCTTGTCCACTTCCTCACATGGAGTTTGATGGTCACAGAGCCAATTGAACAACTTGTTAACTTTTTATTTCTTTTTTATTTTAAGTTCAATGCAACTTAATTTAGCCCTGCAAAAACACATGCTGAAACACTGCCAGAGATCGGCTGGCTAAATACCACAGAGGTTAGCACTGTAGAAGCAGTCAAACCCAGAGCGAATTGTCCTTCAGTTTAAGCCTAAATTTAGCATGTCAATAAAGGTGATAACCTAGAGCCAACTACTCTGAAAGATTGGTCTGCTTCCCCAGAGGCCGGAAGAATGTTCCTGTTCAGAGTACTAGGCAAGAACAGGACAGTCAAATGGTAAAATAAAAACTTAGATGAACATTCTTGGCAATGTGGTCTTTTACCCAAGAACCTAGCCAGTCACCACTTAGTAGGTAAAGCTACCTACCGATAGTGGTCTTCTCAAAAACAATCAACTGCATTCTAGGAGAACATATTCTCATTAACTCATGCCATAAATTTGTATTTATGTGGCCTGAGTGGGAGTGTGGGAATGTGGAGGAGGGCATTAAGGAAGAAAACAATCCGTTACTTTTATCAGGGATATTCTATTCTAACTGCAAGAGGGTCAGGGAAGAAGTGCTATCAGGTAGAGTTCTGTGCTTGCAAGTAAGCAAACAAACAAAACAAAACGAAACTTCAGACAAATCTAAGGTCCATAAGGAAATTGTTGAAAGGACAGTGGGTGACTCCAAATACCGAAGGGAGAAAATTTACATCTATGCTTCCTTCTAAGAGTTTTATAGTTTTACTTCCTTGACTTAGGTCTTTTTTTTTTTTTTTAATATTTTTATTTATTTCTTGGACAGAGAGAGAGAGAGACAGCGCGAGCAGGGGAGGGTCAGAGAGAGAGGGAGTCACAGACTGAAACAGGCTCCAGGCTCTGAGCTGGCAGTCAGCACAGAGCCCGACGCGGGGCTCGAACCCACGAACCGGGAGATCATGACCCAAGCGAAAGCCGGACGCTTAACCGACTAAGCCACCCAGGCCCCCCGCTTGACTTAGGTCTTTGATCCATTTGGAATTAACTTTTGCATAGTACGTGAGGTAAGGGTACAACCTCATTCTTTTGCGTATGGATACACAGTAGTCTCAACACCTTTTGATGAAAAGACTACTCTTTTCCTAGTGAATTATATCTTGGCACCCTTGTCAAAAACGTTTAGAGACAGAAAGTAGATTGGCGGTTGTCAGATGTTGAGGAGAAGGGGCTTGGACCAATGAGAAGGGGCTGCTAAAGGGTAGGGTGTTTCTTTGTGGGGGGAGGTAGCAAAAGTGTTCTAAAGTTAGACAGTGTTGTGATGGCTGCACAATTCTGTGAATATCCTAAAAACCATTGAAATGCATGCTTTTAATGGGTGAATTGCACCGCATGACAATGATCTCAATAAAGCTGCTAAAACTTTTTACAAAATAATAATCTGTTAAAACATCGAAGGAAGGGGCGCCTGGGTGGCTTAGTCGGTTAAGGGTCCGAGTTCGGCTCAGGTCATGATCTCAGCTTCATAGAACCATGGAAAGGATAAATGAATAAATATATTTAAAGCACTTAGAACAGTGTATGACTCATGGTAAGAAGTCAATAAATGTAGCTATTATTATTATTACTATTATTATTATTTTCAGTGTAGCCACTTGTCTTGGTTCAACACCTATGGAGCTGATTCTGACATAAAGAATCCTCCTACTTTCTAGAGATTAGAAACAAAATAAGCAGCTTTTCCTGTGGTTTCTTTATTTACCATGCTAGGAGGAAGGTAATGATTATGAGCAACTAGTTACATCCTTTTTTTGGGCCTTTTAGGGTTCTTATGGCTAAAAGGTCTCTTTTTAGTGTAATTGTTACGTAGCTAGAGGTGGTTACATGGGGAAGATAGCTTCACTGACCTATGCTCAGCAGGGTATGAATTCAGAGCTTCTTTACAACATGTATTTGTCTGGTTATATTTTCTGACCTGGAGGGGAGCAACTCAATGGCTACACTGGGAATCAAGCTTTCCGCCTTGGTCCAATCAGCACCTTGTTAAGTGGTCATTGGCTTCCAATGACAGAAACTGGAAAAAGTACTAGATTGGGAGTTATGAGATCTGGGTTCTAATTGACCAGTTTCGATATGTGACCCATGACTTTGGCCAAGTTGCCAACCCCCTGCTAGACTTAAGTATCTCATCTGTGAAAAGAAGAAGTTGGATCAGTTGATGAAGTCTTTTTTCTCTCCTGAAATATCTTGGGATTACTGAGGGAGTCACAGCAGTTTATTAAAGTGGCTAGCCTTCTCCTTGCCTCATGTGAGAGCTCAATGGCAAAGCAGAAACAACATGGGCTGAGGCAACAAATAAAAATGGAGGCCTAGTGTGGCTTTACCACTTACTCCCTGTATGAACACTGAAACGTTATTTAATATTGAATAACCTCTATTTCCTCATTTTAAAGGTGAGATATACTTCAAAGTATTATTATAAGATGGTTCATGTCAAGTTCCTAGTAAACCAGAGTAGCTCTACTGAAATTCAACTAAGTTACCATTTCATTGAGGAGATCAAGAAAGATGTCATAAGAGAATTATGAGAGCATGGGAACTTGTGACTATCTTTTTTCAAACCACAAATCAGGAGATAGTGTATGAGAAAAGACTTTTTTCAGATTTGTGAATTTATTTATGGGAAAATTCATATGACTGCATAAAAATTAGATTCTCTTGTGCATTTATAGAATTCTCAAAAATAACTAAAAGTGTATGACATTGAGAGGCTACTGGGAAATTTCTGGTGGCCATACATATATAGTAAATGCCATGCATGACATATACAAATGTATACACATGACAGGGATTCAGGGATGGACGTGATCATAAACATTTACCCTGTACTTCATCGTTACTGTGGCTCTACTTGACCATTCTGTCAGCCCTGATAACGGCTCCTAGAGCGGTTCTACAGGAGTCAACAGCACCACTTCAAGCTGCTGTGAATCTCTGAACTACAGTACAGGGTATTGTTCTAGACTCCTTTCTGTCTGCTCTAAATCCCATAAAACTTTATCCCTTTACATCTCGACTCTTTAATTTTCTCATCTTGGCTCCCTTCTTATTTCCTTTAAAAATATCCTTCAGTTTATTGAGGTATAGTTTACCTACAGTAAAATTTACCTCATTTTAGTGCAAATAGTTTGATGGGTCTTGACAAATGTCATGGAATCACTACAATTATGATAGAGATTACATCCACCACCAGCACTGCTTCCTCAGAGTCCCTCATGTCTCCCTGAAGTCAGGTTCCACCCTTTTACCTTCTGGACCCTGGGAAGCACTGATCTACTTTTTATCAACTATTGTTTTGTCTTTTCTAGACTCTCATATATATGGAATAATACATTATGTAGTCTTTTGTGTTTGGCCTCTTTCACTTAGCATAATGCTTTTGAGATTCACCCATGTTGTTGGGTACATTGGTAGTGTATTATTTCAATGTTAAGTACTTTTCTTTATGAATATACCAGATTTTCCTTATCCTTTCCACAGATGATGGACATCTTGATTGCTTCCAGGTTTGTTTGTTTGTTTGTTTTGTGATTGTGAACAAAGCTACTATAACCAGTAATATAGACATTTTCGTGTGAATGCTTTTCACTTCCCTCTTCTGGGAGTGGGATTGCTGGGTTATATGATACTAATATATTTCATTTTATAAGAAAGGTGCCTAACTGTTCTCCAAAGTCCCTGTACCATTTTGCATTCCCAATGGACATCTATGATAGATCTGCTCCCTTTGCATCTTCAGCAGCATTTGGCACGTCAGGCCTCGTATGGATAGCCTTTCTAGTAGGTATGTAGTGATATCTGATTGTGGTTTTAACTTAAATTTCCTTAATGAGACAATAGTATTGATGCTCAGAAATGTGTATGCCACTTCTGTCAGGCTGTTAGTATGTGGGTGAGTCAATCTAGTCAGGGGTTGGGCTAGGTTTAGGTTTTTTTGTTGCTATAGTTACCTTCAGTGTATACATATGCCTAAAGGAACTGACACATTTCTTCAGTGATAAATCGCTTGCTTGTGGGGTCGAGAGGATTAGAAGCCTTTTCTCAGGGCTCTACCTCCAGCTTTCAGCAGGACTGATGTACTGTTAGATCAGAGGAGCCTCCCTGTTATTCAGTGAGAGCTGGTGCTGTGAGCTGGGGTGTTCTCAGTTCTCCAATTCCAGCCCCAGTTTCAGGCAGACACTTTGCATCTGGACCTCAGGGGTAGGGATTTCACCATGTTACCCCTCCTCTTCCTGATGACAGTCAAGGTCTGTCATGGATCTGCTTGGTGTATGGGACGGAAGAGAGCTTTCAGCCCCTCCTCTAGTGGTGGCTAATCTTCTGGGCCTGAAAGTTTCCTAGTCTTCCTCCAAAGGCAGATGGGATTTGGGACTCCCACTCCTCCAGAAGAAGTGCCACTCTGCCTGCATCCTGAGAGCAGGAGGGTTTCCTCCCCTTCCTCCTGGGGCAGGTGAGGGAAGAGTTTCAGATGAGAGAAGAGTCCAGAGACGTAGGCATGGCTTTTTGCCTGTCTCACAGTGTCAGCCCCCCACAACCTAATGCCTGCAGTCCAACAAAGGGAACTCTCTCAGGTGCCAGTGCCTGCAATCTTTCTAGTAAGCAGCAGTTGAGGCCTGGGAAAGCTTGCAATTAAGTGTGGACTCCTCTTTTGTCCAGGTCTTTCAAGTATTATAAATTAATCACTAGCCCAAAGTAGACCTTTAAGAATTCATTAAAATTTCAGTTGTTTTCTTCTTACCTGCTTTTTATTGGCTACCTTTTCCTCTCATGCTCCCCCAAAGGTAAAAAACAGTTTACATGTCTCGTCTCTTTTCAAAGGGACTTGTCACTCTGAAATATAGTTCAGCAGGCTGTTTTGTGACCTCAGTGATCTGAGAAACCCAGGAATAGCTATAGGTTTGTAGATCTTCTGCCTTTTCTTATTATTAGGATGAAAGTAACATCCCCATGTAGCTTTCTACATTCTATTTCTTTTGACTCGCTTTTTTGATTTGGTCACTCAGTCTGCACTGTTTACCTTGGAACAGACCATGCCACCTTGTAAGTCACAGCTACAGCAACCGTAATGCTGGGTAAAAGACACTTTACACCAAGGTCAAGCTCTTGAAAAATTGCCAGCTCCCTCCCCTAACCTGGACATGTCAACTTTGGAAAGGAGATGAGAAACCTGGAGGAGGCAGGGCTTAATCTGCACCTTGAAAAAAGGAGAGCCTTACACAAGAGGAGATGCAGTCCAAAGAGTCCTATGTGAGGAAAAATGTATGTTTTCTTTCTAGTTTCCTTCCCTCTTTATCTCTGAGGAGAGTCTGTTAACATTGATCCAACCATGTGACAGCCTCTTTAGGGCACTTCTATCTTATTGAGCCATTTTTCTCTCCAAAAGATCATGATCCTTCTCCATTCCATGGCTTGGTCTTCATCCAGAAGAACTGGCTGTGTAACAATTCCCATGAGGTAACGTGCTTGTGTCCAAAACTAAATGCTGCCAGAGAACTGCCCTTTGGCAAAGTCTCAGCTTATATAAATCATGGATTTGTAACCTGCCAAATGTTAGCCTGCTTTAGCAATGAGCTTGAGAAGCTGGTGTTTCCCTATAATTTCCAGTCTATGATTTCTACTAGTATAAGAACCTACTCCAGTTTAAAATTTTTTAAATTTATTTATTTTGAGAGAGACAGAGACAGTGTGAGTGGGGAAAGGGTCAAGAGAGAGAGAGGGAGAGAGAATCCCAAGCAGGCTCTGCCCTGCCAGGACAGAGCCTGACACGGGATTTGAACTCAGGAACCTGTGAGATCTTGACCTGCGATGAAAACAAGAGTCGAATCCTTAATGGACTGAGCCACCCAGGCACCTCAGAACCTCCTCCACCTTAAATAATTCCTTCTCCTCTCCCAGATGACCTAATTGATGACTGGTGCTTCTAAAGTCCTTCTATTAATACATAGATATGTCTATAATAATGGACTCCAAGGCCTTATCAAACAATAATATCTGAGTGTGAATGGGTATATTTTGACCCTTCCTGAAATTCAGGTGAGAGGAGAGGGGTACTGAAGAGAACATGTGCTTACTGGTATTCTAATTGGGTGACATATGGGAAATTATTATGGGCACAGAATAAGGAAAGGAGAATAGAAAGTAGAAAATAAAGTCATTGAAGATGAACTTCTTGAGTTTGGTCACATGCCCAACCTAGTTGGCAGGGAATCATGCTGAGGAAGAAATGTCCTAGGTAGACAAATGTTTTGTTAACAAGGGAAATAATGATCCAGTCATTACCTTTTTGAGGGTCAGAAAGTTCCTATTTACCCCACTCCTCTAAAAATAACTCAAGAGAAGAACTGGATGTGGGGCATTGTCAGATAGATCCCTTCTGCTTTCTACTTCTCAGTTTCCCCATCTAAGGAATGATAGCAATGGCTTTGACTATCTCTAAGGACCCTTCCACATGTGTTTTCATGTTTTTAACTTGTGATAATATTTCATTTTGGTGATGGAAAAGTTATTATTATGAATAAATAAGATGAAACAGACACTTTAGGCTATCTCCCTAGCGTGGTGTTCAACAGTTAGAAAACCATGTATCAGAGGCATTGATTTGGCGTTTCAGGGCCCTCCCTTCATTGATTGTTGATCATATTCCAAGCAAAATTCATTTTAAAAAATTGAAGCAGTAGTCTTGGAAATGAAATGACAATGATTTGTAATCCTTTAAGGAAAAGGTGGAGTTGATTTCAGACTTGGGGTCTCATGCCCATTTTGGCACAGGCTGCAAGGCCCCGTGAAGAAAAACTTTTAGCCTGGGAAAGGAAGCATCTCCTATCTTTTTGCATCCAACCTCCTTGCCAACAGTAAGAAATACACTGATGTGATACAGATGGAACACTGAACTTTTTATAATAATTTTTAATTATGAAGTCTTGGTAAACAGGTGGCAATCCAAATACCAAAAACATATGTAGTATATATTCCCAGATGTGGCAAAGGGAGGGGGGAATGAGGAGGGAGGAGAAGAAGAAGATAGAAACCTATCCTATTGACTTTCTTTACTCACATGATCAATATCAGGAATTTAGTTGATGCAAAACTTACTATAAAACCAATATTCAAGCTTCCAATTTTGGAGAACTGTACATCAGTAGCTTTGCTAGGGACATTACAGATTTTATCCCACTTGGTCTCCAAAACAATCAAATGAGTTAGTTACTATTATACTTACATGTTAAATAAGCTATCCAAAGTACACATAGGTAAATGAATGAACCATGATTTGAAAATGGCTTGATCTGATTTCAAGGCACTAAACTAGATACTGCTGGGGAAGGATTTTTTTTTTTTTTTTTTTGCACACCCAATGAAAGCCCTAAATAAATTAACCTTGAAAAATATGAAGGTTGTCTGGATGGGCCTGGCCCCATCAGGTGAGCCCCTTAAAAGCAGTGAGTTTCTCTGGCTGGTAGCAGAAGTGGAGAGAGACTTGATGCCTGAGAGAGATTCAGCGCGAGGAATCTTACTGCTTACTATGATGCTGTGAGGGGGCCTGAACACTAGAAGTGCAGAAAGACTCTAGGCGATGAGAATGGTCCCCCAGCTAACAGCCAGGAAATGGGGCCTTCTACAACTGTAACATATAGCTTGTGGTTTATGTTTTTTCTCTTTGGCACAAGAAGTGAGAAATGCCTGACACAGGGACTGTTCTTTTAGTCAGGATCCCAGAACAAGACAGTACCTGGAACGGAGTCAAGCAGAAGGGAAAATGAAGCAGAGTCAAAGTGCCCACAGCTGCCCTGCAAGGACCAACATGTAACGCAACTTGAAAAGACTGCGTGTTTGTAAGCTACTGAGTTTCAGGGGCTGTTCTGCAGCAAAGTTGAGTGACATGTACAGTACACAGAACTTTTTTATCCTGCTTTTTAAATTTGATATTTGGTAGTGCATTAGTTAGCGATTGCCAAATGACAATATCACTAGAAACTTACTGGTTAACTTAAAAACAACACATTGTTATTGCAGTTTCCGTGGATCAGGAGTTTGGTCATAACTTCACTGGATCATCTGTTTCAGAGTTTCACAAAGTTGCAATCAAGATAGTGGCCAGTGTGTGGTTTCATTTGAGGCTCATCTGGGGAAGAATCTGCCTTTCTAGCTCAAGGGGTTGTTGGTAGCAGTCGCTTTCTTGCAGTTTGCTAGACAGGCCACCTGCTGGTGACCCCTTCCATTTCCTTGCCATGTGGCTCTCTCCATAGGAGAATCTCAAAATAGGCCAGATTGCTTCTTCAAAACCAGAGAGAGAGTATCCAAGCAAGACTGGTGCTACAAACCGTAATGTTATCAAAGATGTGACATCCCAGACTATGTTGTATTTACTGGACAGATGAAAGTCATAGGTGCTGCAGTCAAGGGGAGGGGATTATACAAAAGTGTTAACACCAGGAGAAAGGAATTGGGGATGCGGGACTACCCTAGAGTCTATCCATCACAGACAGAACTCTTTATGTTACTAAATATTCTTCAAAAATAAAGATTTTAATGTTTGCACAATACCTCATAGAAATAGACAATAATTTAATTCATCACGATTTAATAAATTCCCCATCATGTCCAAATTGGCTTTTCAGGCTTCTTTCATGAAGTACTAAATTCTTATCATATAATGGCTTCTTTGAAGAATACTTATTTCTTTTATTATTCTGTTGTTGATTCTTAAGCCAATGTCACTAATTTTAATTATTCTACTTTTGGAATACTCCTTAAGATATATTGAAATGAGCCTCTAACTTAAGGGATGGGTGATATAGTTATATATTTTGCTATCCACAATTAATATATCCATGGAATATCTCATCATATTGATCTTTATCTGAAATAACATAGCTTTATCTGAAATAATTCAAGAAAACCCACCAAAATGGTTTCCAGGTAGATTCTTTTTAGTAATCATCTCAAAGCATATTTAGAGCAATTTAATTTTTATGAACCATATTGGCATTTTATTAAATGGAATCACACATGAGCTTTTTAGAGACAGTCTACATAATTGGTGAAAAAGAGATATTTGAGAGCAAAAGTTCTTTCAATATTTTGTCCACTGGTGAGCATCTTAACTCTATTTAGGTATTCATGAAATATGTGAAGCAGAGACACATGCAGAAATGGTAAATACGAGCAAGGCAGAAAGCAGTTATGTAGTAAGCACTAGTATGCAAATTGTTTATGTTCATTTTCATTACATATGCATAAGTATATACACCTATATTTAGTTTTAATGATATTATTTGGATATCTTTAAAATAAATAAGATTATGCATTTTGAAAATCTAGAAGCAAGAAAGGATAGAGGAGCCTTTTGTCTATTTCTAGATTTGCCCATCGGTTTTCTTTATATCTACTAGCTAATGAGCAATATTCTGCCTAGAGGCAAATGTACCATATAACTCAGACCTTCCTTTATGCTAACATATTCAAAAGGATATGCAAATTATGTAACAATAGTAAAGTCATCACAGTTCTCAGGGAAAATCATTTCCATTTCCACCAGGAGGTTTACATAGATAAATGAGCATAATAAATAGAAATGAGGTCCTTGATGCTTGACCAACTACTGCCGCCTCTAATGCCTTCTCAGTCGTATATTCACAAATTGGAGTGATAAATAGTTTCAAATAGTTCCTTATTATTTGGATGACTTACATTTCACTGTTTATCTAGGGGAAGGTAAATGTCCATACATTTCTATTTCATGCCCTCATTGAACTTTCCTGAACTCTGGCTGTGTACTCAGATTTGGAAACCAAAATATACTTTTCACTTCTGCACAAAAGCAGAATTTGCATAATCCGCGTTCTCTCTATCCTGTGGAAAGGTATACAAAAAGACCATGACAGTTAGTAGAGAAAATTTCTGTGGATTCCTTCTGCAGCTGGCCTGGTCCTGGGACCCTGAATCAGCCACAGAGGTAGGGCTCAGAGCATACCATGAGGGGAACTCTCCAAGCTGACAAGAGTTAGGACATTTCTACTGCTTGGCAGCTAGGCTGAAGAGTGCCCCTCCTGGAGAGATACTGTACACTTTGTTGGATGGGGAACGAGTCCCGGTCAAATAGAGAGGCGAGCATTTATTGAATGAACGATGTGCCAGGCGCTATGTTAATCACAAAATGGTGTTTCTTTTTTTAAAAATTTTTAAAATTTTTTTTTAATTTTTAAAAATGTTTTATTTATTTTCGAGAGAGAGACAGACAGACAGATAGACAGACAGCATGAGCAGGAGAGGGTCAGAGAGAGGGAGACAGAGAATCTGAAACAGGCTCCAGGCTCTAAGCTGTCAGCACAGAGCCTGATGTGGGGCTCGAACCACGAACCATGAGATCATGACCTGAGCCGAAGTCGGACGCTTAACCAAGCCACCCAGGCGCCCCACTAAATGGTGTTTCATTTAATTATCACAGCAACACTGTGAGGTAGGCACCATGATAATTAGAATGCCCATTCAATTTGTTTTCCATACTGTTCAGAACATTTTGGAGACTAAAATGACAGCTATTAATAATTAAGCTCAGACAACAGGCATAACATGGAAACTTTCTAGTAAAACTGTAAATGTGGTCACTCTTTTAGAATCCCTGTATTACAAATAAAGAAAATGAAGCTCAGAGAGATTAAGCAATATCCCCAATCTGCATGGTTAGAAGATGGCAGACCTACAGGCAGAGAAGGACAAATATCATATGTTTGCACATATAGGAGGATTAGGAAGAACTTGACGGAGGAACAAGGGGGAGAAGAAGGGTGGAAATGGTGGGGGAAAGGGAGAGAGGCAAACCATGAGAGACTCTTGAATGCTGACAAAAACTGAGGACTGATGGATGTGGGGGGGGAAGGGTGATGGGCATGGAGGAGGGCACTTCTGGGGATGAGCACTGGGTGTTATGTGCTCATAACTATTTGTAATAAATTTGACAATAAACTATTTGTAAAAAAAAAAAAAAAGAAGATGGCAGACCTAGGAGTCCAAAATTCTTGAACTTATCACCTTATGGAGTAAGCACTTAATTAAGAAGCAGTAATTCAGGAGACTTTTGCTACAAGATGACAGATTAATAACATTTCCATTCGATTTCCTTCGTAAAATCCTCCACAAGATGGTAAAAAGAACAAGGGACAGAAGAGAAACCTCCATGTTTCACAAACTAAAAAATGATCACAATCTCAAACCACAACATATGTAGAACATATGTAGAGTTTCCAGCAGAAGAGTAGTGCTCATCCTGCTTCAGATTCTGTATCTCCCTCTCTCTCTGACCCTCCCCGGCTGATGTTGTCTCTCTCTGTCTCTCAGAAATAAATAAAACATTGAAAAAAAGAAGAGTAGTGCTCATGAATCCCTTTTGCAAAAATGTATTTTAACACAAAAACCAGTCAATCCGAACAGTAAAGCGAAATAAAGGACAAAAAAAAAATGGAGAAGCTATGGTATAAAAGAGCTGGAATCAAGAATTGATTCCATTGATATTTGCAATTTAAAATGAAAATGGGCAGGAATATAATTATAGAACATAAGACAAATGACATAAACCCTGACAATGTAAAAATTGTAATAGAGCTTACAAAACTGTGGAGGTGTAAGGCAGGAGGAAAATGGCAGGAAGTTTAAGAATATCTTCCTTATGGGGCGCCTGGGTGGCTCAGTCGATTAAGTGACCGACTTTGGCTCAGGTCATGATCTCACGATTCCTGAGTTCAAGTCCCGCATAGGGCTCTGTGCTGACAGCTCAGAGCCTGGAGCCTGTCTAAGATTGTGTGTCTCCTTCTCCCTCTATCCCTACCCCACTTGTGCTCTCTCTCTCTCTCAAAAAAAAAAAAAAAAAATTACAATTGTTTTTAAAAGAATGTCTTCATTATCCATGGAGAGACCCCATCAGATATCATTTAACTTGGTAAGTCAGTGAATAGACGTTTACTCATATTACTTAAATTTTGAAAGTTAAACAGAAGTATAAAAACAAAGAATATAAACCTTCAATATTACCAAAAGGAGGGAAAAAAAGACAATAAGCTGGGTGAAATCTGGAATTTTATAACCTTATAAATAGTATAAGCAATCCCTCCAGAGCACCAAAATGGTAATAAAATGAATACAATGGACAGAAAAACTGGTTGATGATGAAGAAGGTGAAGCTAACACTACCGTGGCAATATACATTTCTAGATGCACTAGTCAACACAACTCGTCAGATGAAAGAAATGAAGTGACAAAATTATCCACATTTGCTAATAATATGGTTATTCATTTGGAAAACCCAAGAGGATAAATTGAAATCCTATTAGAAACAACAAGAGAATTCAGTGAGGTTCTGATTACAAGATCAATACAATTAATCGATGGTTTTTCTGTATGTGCAAGCTAACCAGGTATGAAATAAAATGGAAGGAAAATCTCAGTCATCAATAGCTATACAATTTAAAACATCTAGGCATATGATTCAGCCTTAAAGAAGAAAGAGATCCTAACATTTGCAGCAATATAGATGAACCTGCAAAATATTATGCTAAGTGAAATGAGCTGGACGCACCCCCCCCACACACACACACAAACTGATCTCACTTATATGTGGAATCTTAAAAAGTCAAATACATAGAAGCAGAGGTAGAACAGTGTTGCCAGGGGTGGGGAGGTGAGGGAAACTGGGGGGGGGGTATTGGTCAAAGGGTACAAAAGTTGCAGTTATGTAGGATCAATCAGTCTAGAGATCGAATGAGCAGCATGGTGACTACAGTTAATAATACAGTATTAAATACTGGACATTTGCTAAAAGAGTAGATTTCAGGTACTCATACACAAAAGAATGGTAGCTATGTGAGGAGATGATATGTTAATTAGCTTGGCTGTAGTAATCATTTCACTGTGTGTGTATATGTATGTATCAAGTCATCAGTGTTGTACACCTTAAACGTATGCATTTTTATTGAAAATAAAATTTAAAAAATCTAAACATAAATTTCATAAGAAATGCACAGTACTTACATCAACTAGGAACTATAAAAATTTACTGAGGTTCTTAAAAGTAGCTTTATTTTATTTTATTTTCTTAATGAGAGAGACAGAGCGTGTGTGAGCAGGGGAGGGGCAGAGAGGGATACAGAGGATACAAAGTGGGCTCTGTGCTGACAGCAAAAAGCCCAACATGGAGCTCTATCCCTCAAAATATGAGATCATGACCTGAGCCAAAAGTTGGACGCTTAACCAACTGAGCTGCCCAGGCACCCCTGAGAAATGATTCTAAAGTTCACCTGGATAAGAAAATATGAGAATAAGGAATCTTCTGAAAAAGAAGAGCAAGGAAGGGGACCTAGGATTACTCTATACTATAACATTGTATAAATCACCAATAATCAAAACTGATTCTGGGACGTGAGCGACTGATGAATAGCACAGAGTCCAGCTAGATCCAAACACCGGTGGAATTTAGTTTGTGGGAAGGTAGCATCTTTAACAGTGGGAAAAATAGATTATTCAACGCATAGACAATGCAATATTTTCCACCATAATAGAGAAAGAAAGCTTGCTATCTGCGACAACATGGATGGACCTGGAGGACACGTCACTAAGTGAAATAAGTCTGATCTCACTTATACATGGAATCTTAGAAAAAAAAAGCTGAACTCACAGAAACAGGGGAGATTGGTAGTTGTCAGGTGCTACGGGGTGAGGGAAATGAGATGTTGGTCAAAGGGTGTAAACTCCCAGTTATAAGAGAAATCAGTTCTGGGGATGTAATACACAGCCTGGTGACTCTAGTGAACAGTACCGTATTGTATACTTGAAAGTGGCTAAGAGTCACTCTTAAATGTTCTCACCACCACTACACACACACACAAAAAAAGGTCATTATATGGGACGAAGAACATGTTAGCTAACTGTACCATAGCAATCATTTCACAATATCTATCTGCACCGAATCATCACATCATACACCTTAATCTTATGAATGTTACATGTGAATTATATCTCAATATCTGGAACAAACGAAATGATACTGTGGCAACTGGCCAGCTGTCTTTGTACACAGCTGTCAATCTTGTTTCTTACTTCCCTCCTTACTCTGAAGCATAGAGCAGATCGATCAAATATTTGAATGGAAAAAAGTGTAAATAGACCAGATGGAAATATAAGAAAATCTGCATGTACATTTGGAGAGAAGATCTTTCCAACACATACACACACAAAAAACATAAGTGAAAAAAGAAAAGAATGGTAATTTGATTATATAAGTCTTAAAAACATCTGCATGACAAAGATATTATAACAGTCTAAATAAAAGGGACATATTTGGAAAGGAAGGTTTTTAACATCCAGGCCAGATAAGATACCAATTTTCTTAATATTGAAATAGCTCATATACATCAACCTGATAATAATAGGCAAAGGGTGAAAGTGAGACAGATCACATAAAAAGAATTTAACAAATATTAAAAACTGCATGTGCCCACTGATAATTTAGGCAATACAAAATGACAAAATATTATTTTTAAACTCTCAGATTGGGCAGGATAAAATGGAGTTTTGAGAAGACACAACTGGAAAGGGTGAGGGGAAGCAAGAATTCATACAGCATTAATAGAATTATAAATTGGGGAAAAGTATTTTGAAGGACAAATTGGCATTATTAAATTTTTAAGCATATGTAACTTTTGACTTTAGGCATTTGCTATGCAGATACATTTGCACGTGTGATCAACTACAGATATAGAACCATGTTGCAGCATCCATGTTAGAAGGGAAAAGAACGACAAAATTTTCAGCGTCTTATTGGTTATATACATTATGGTACATTTGCAGGACAACACTAGCTATTTATAATATTCAGGGAAATGTATAAGAAAGATGCCTAACATATATTGTGAAGGAAAGAAGACAAGTTGCAGAAGAGTATGGTTGGCATGATACTATTTTATATATACGTGCAACTTTGTGCCTGTATACATTATTTCTGGACAAATTACACACACACAAAACTCAGCACTTATTTCTGGTACTTGGATTTGCATTTTAGGTGGTGGGGGGGAAGGAGGCAGACTATTCTATTTTATACATCTTAAGGCATTTTGATTATTTTTACATGATCATCTCTTTCTTTCATAACAAAAGCAGCTTGTATTTTATTAAGTATCTATTAAAGGTCCATTAGTTACAGTGTCTTATTTGTTATGTACATCACGGTGCATCTGCCAGAGCCTTCTGTGAAGTAGTAATTCCAGTCACTCAAAGAATATTTAGTAAGAATCTACCCTGGGATGTTGGTGTATACCAAGGAAATATAAAATTTCTCACAGGAAAAAAGAAAAATAGAGTTAGGTTTTTTTCCTGAACATGTAAGGTGGCTCTACTTCAATCATTTGGATTACCCTTTGGCAATTCCATTGTTAAAATAAAAAAAAAACAAAAACAGAGTCCAGTCTTGAAAACTCCCTGAGAAGACAAAACCAGTTTGCTCATACAAACAAAGCTCAATGTAGCTTATTTTGTAAGACTGACTTGACCTGGGTCATTTCTTGCCTATGCCTCTGGAAATCATAAGCCAAACTTAAACTGTTTCCCAAGGGTAATGTGAGATGACCAGTGACCAATCCCTATCATTTAATTTTTTTAAATAGTTTATTGTCAAGTTGGTTTCCATATAAAACCCAGTGCTCATCCCCACAAGTGCCCTCCTCCATGCCCATCACCCCCCTTCCCCTCTCCCCCCACACCATCTGCCCTCAGTTTGTTCTCGGCATTCAAGAGTCTCTCATGGTTTGCCTCCCTCCCTCTCCCCCACTATTTTCCCCCTCCTTCTCCCCCACGGTCCTCCATTAAGTTCCTCCTAATCCTCCTATATGTGCAAACATATGGTAGCTGTCCTTCTCTGCCTGACTGATTTTGCTCAGCATAACACCTTCAAGGTCCATCCATGTTGCTACACATGGCCAGATTTCATTCTTTTTCATTGCCATGTAGTATTCCATTGTATAGATAAACCACATCTTCTTGATCCATTCATCAGTTGATGGACACTTAGGTTCTCTCCATGTTTTAGCTATTGTGGAGAGTGCTGCTATGAGCATTGGGGTACATGTGCTCCTATGCCTCAGCACTCCTGGGTCCCTTGGGTAAATTCCTAGCAGTGCTATTGCTGGGTCCTAGGGGAGTTCTATTGTTAGTTTCCTGAGGAACCTCCACACTGTTTTCCAGAGGGGCTGCACCAGTTGACATTCCCGCCAACAGTGTAGGAGGGTTTCCTTTTCCCCACATCCTCGTCGGCATCTAGAGTTCTCTGATTGGCTCATTTTAGCCACTCTGACTGGCGTGAGGTGGTATCTCAGTGTGGTTTTGATTTGTATTTCCCTGATGAGGAGGGATGCTGAGCATGGTTTCATGTGTCTGTTGGCCATCTGGATGTCCTCTTTGGAGAAGTGTCTGTTCATGTCTTCTGCCCATTTCTTCGCTGGATTGTTTGTTTTTTGGGTGTGGAGTTTGGTGAGTTCCTTATAGATTTTGGACACTAGCCCTTTATCTGATATGTCATTTGCAACTATCTTTTCCCATTCCATCGGTTGCCTATTAGTTTTATGGATTGTTTCTTTTGCTGTGCAGAAGCTTTTAATCTTGATGAGGTCCCAATAGGTCATTTTTGCTCGATTCCCTTGCTTTTGTGGATGTGTCATGTAAGAAATGGCTGTGGTTGAGGTCAAGGAGGTTGTTTCCTGCTTTCTCCTCCAGGGTTTTGATGGTTTCCTGTCTCACGTTCAGGTCCTTTATCCATTTGGAGTTTATTTTTGTGCATGGTGTGAGAAAATGATCTAGTTTCATTCTTCTGCATGTTGCTGTCCAGTTCTCCCAGCACCATCTGTGAAAAAGGCTGTCTTTTTTCCACTGGATATTCTTTCCTGCTTTGTCAAAGATGAGTTGGCTGTATACTTTTGGGTCCACTTCTGAGTTCTCAACTCTGCTCCATTGGTCTATGTGTCTGTTTTTGTTCCAATACCATACCGTCTTGATGATGACAGCTTTGTAGTAGAGGCTAAAGTCTGGGATGGTGATCCCTCCCGTTTTGGTTTTACTCTTCAGTATTACTTTGGCTATTCGGGGTCTTTTGTGGTTCCATACAAATTCTTGGATAGTTTGTTCTAGTTTTGAGAAGTATGCTGGTGCAATTTTGATTGGGATTGCATTGAATGTGTAGAGTGCTTTCGGTAGTAATGACATGTTAACTATATTTATTCTTCCTATCCATGAGCATGGAATGTTTTTCCATTTCTTTGTGTCTTCTTCAATTTTCTTCATAAGTTTTCTATAGTTTTCATCATACAGATCTCTTATATCTTTGGTTAGGTTTATTCCTAGGTATTTTATGTTTTTTTTTTTTTTGTGCAGTTGTGAATGGGATCAATCCCTATCCTTTAAGAAAATTCTAATATTAGTGGCACCTGGATGGCTCACTTGGTTTAGCGTCTGGCTCTTAACTTTGGCTCAGATCATGATGATCTCATGGTTTGTGGGTTTGAGCACCACATCAGGCTCTGTGCTGCCAGCGCAGAGCCTTCTTGGGATTCTCTCTCTCTCCCTTGCTCTTTGCCCCTCCCCCACTCATGTGTTGTCTCTCTCAAAAAATAAAATTCTAATATTAGAACCAGTCACTGTGAGGAGTCAACAGTCACTGTCTTCTCACTATATAAGCTGCTTTATAATAATGTGCTCCTGGGCCTCATTCCATATTTTGGTTTGAGTGATGTCATTGGCAAACTGTCTGGTGTTTTTGCTGTGTACACAATAAACTTCCTAATTACTACTTCGGTAATTCACTCATTTTATTTCTGTTATTTATGAACCTTTGACAATACTATCTTAGAGTGCTAGGCAATCTTAACAAGAACATTATGTATGGTTACTTACAAAAGGGATAAGTACAAATAATCACGACGAAAAACGCAAATAAATTAACCAGAAGATCCATGAGAGGGCATCTCAGTATTTCTATTATGGTACTCCCCATGCATGCAATGCAGATCCTTAATAAAATGATCATGTCCCTTGATCTATATTAGAAGCTGTAAAATATACTGGTGTCACTATAACGTATCGTCATATAACACTAACTATAAATATTATACAAAATCCCCCTCATGGCTTTCTAGAATCTTCATAACCACTCTCCCTTTTCTTCTCTGATCTTCCTTCGAATTCCTTTCCATTGCTATAGTGACGTTAAAAGTCTCTGAGGCTCCTGCAGGCTCCTGAATGCCCCTCCTCTGCACCCCAGTTCACCCCAACACATGCCCTATAAAAACCTAGCCAGAGGGAGAAACAGCAAAGCACACTGCAGTTAGGTGCTGTGGAGCCACCTTCTAGTTTCCCGACTTTGAACAAGTTACTTAACACACGTGTGCCTCATTTTCCCCACTTCGTGGTATTATTAGGAAAGGTAAATGAGTTAAATTAAAAGAGTAATAGCTCATTTGTAAAGCGCTTAGAACAATTCCCCTGGCACATAGCAGGCATTATGTAAGAACTTGTTAAATCAATAAGTAAGTGCTACAAGGCTCAGCACAGACATGGCTACCACCAGGAAACTTACCTCACTTGTCCTTCCACAAAACTGGGTCAATTGCCTGTCTCTTTCTTTACCCCTTCCCTGGGCTCTGCACTCATTGCACTGCATTTTATTTTATTTATTTGTTTATTTTGAGAGAGAGGGAGGGTGCAAGTGAGCGAAGGGCAGGGATTGTGAGAGAGAATCCTATGTGGGTTGGGGGCTGGAGGAGGGGGAGAGAGAGAAAGAGGGAGAGGAAGAGAGAGAGAGAGAGAGAGAAAAGCAGGGCTCCAGCTCACCCCATATGGGGCTTGAACTCACAAACCGCGAGATCATGACTCTAGCCGAAGTCACATGCTTAACTGACTGAGTCCCTCCAGGCTCCCTGCATTTTAATTGTCAGTTGTTCTCAGGGTCGCCCGACCCTGAGGTGTATAGTGATGATGTTCCTTAGTTGGTCAACGCCACCATTTTTAAGGCAGGGATTTGTGTTTTTTGCCTTCTGCCAAATCCCCAGTGCCTACAACAGTATCCAGTGCAGATGGACGTGACCAAAACAATAAATGTTGAATGAATTCTCTAAATGTTTCAACTGCGAGGGCCCTCACTCCCTTTATACACCCACCTATTCTAGCACCACATGTAGTAAGTATCCAGTAGTAACGAAGCTGATGATAGTGGGAGCCACAACATGTCTACCATGCACTGATCGCTAACTGTGGGGAAGGCGTTAAGAGCCTTACATACAAAATTGAATTTCATCCTCGTGAGAGCCCAGTGATCATCCCTACATTACAAATGAAGAGACTGAAGTGAAGCAAGACAGATCACCTTATACAGGCCACACAGCTAGTAAGTCACAGCTTGAAACTCTGGCATTCTGATGCCAGAGTCTGCACCCTTAACAAAATTGATAAAGTGCTGTGGAAGGCCACACGTGCTGTGTCAAAGGTGGTGGTCTCTATCTCACGGACATTCACTGTAGGAATGATACATGCAGTTATGTGGATAGAGATATGCAAAAGCAGAGACTTCTTTCAAGTACATCCCCCATTAACATGAAATGGTATGAAAAGCAAGGTGGAGAGTGCCGGCAAGTGCTCCACCCTTTACATGGATTATCTCACATAATTCTCACACTAACCTACTGATGAAGGGGCTATCACCACCGTTCTAGTGATGAGCAAACCAATTTCAGGGAGATTAAGCAACTTGGCCATTGTCAAATGTCAACATTCAAATACACCTTGGTATGACTTCATACTAGTTTCTCATTACCTGTAACCCAGATTTTTAAAAGGAGGTTCATTAAAAATAATAACATTGGTGATGGCATTTTAGAAACTGTGACATCTGGGTAAGAGAAATACAGCAATAGGATCCTCCAAATGTGTAACGTGTCAGTTTTTCAGCAAAGAGAGATGAACCCCAGAGAAAATTCTAGATGAGCCAATTAAAGTCCAGTGATGGTCGCTCCGTATATTTTCTCCCTTTACGTACTTATCATTTCAGAATGGTCCTGGTGAACATATTTTTATTCCTGTATATTTGAGGTTTTTGGGCTTTTCTTTAATGTTTATTTATTTTGAGAGACAGAGAGAGATAGAGCATGAATGGGGGGCGGGGCAGAGAAAGAGGGAGACAGAATCTAAAGCAGGCTCCAGGCTCTGAGCTGTCAACACAGGGCTTGGACTCATGGACCGCGAGATCATGACCTGAGCCAAAGTCGGATGCTTAAGAGACTGAGCCCCCCAGGCGCCCCGAGGTTTTTGGTTTTAAGAGATGTAGGATTCCTGAATCAGTCAATATTCTGGAATCTTTCCACAAATGCACATTTGGTACTGAATTTTACTCTATGACTTTTTCCTTCCACACGGTATACAGTCTACTACTTCATAACTGTACAGTAGTTGAGAATTCTGCAGCGCACTTATTCAAGTGTAACCAGAGATTTCATTATGTAATCCATCCCCTTCCTAAACTTCACTGTCTTGCTGTCCTCCAAGAAGATTCTATTATAGGCTCCTCATCGCTTCACAGGTGCATCACCTTCTCATTTGCATGACTTACTGTAAATTTATAGGCCCCAGCACATAATTCATTTTACGTCTGGCTTGTTGTTGCCAAAGTCTACACAAGATTGCTTTCCTTTGGAGAGTAAGGCCTTTCCAGATAGTCTTACCTGAACAAAATGCTTAAAAACAAAGAAGCTAAGCCAAACGGTAACAAAACACAGAGTTCGAGCCTTTTTAATATTTATCTTTTGTTAAGTTGTATTATGTTGATTAATTTATGAAGCTGAACCCCTTTAATATTCGTAGACTTTTCAGGGGCACCTGGGTGGCTCAGTTGGTTAAGCATTTGACTTCAGCTTAGCTCACGATCTCATGGTTAGTGAGTTCGAGCCTCGGAGCCTGCTACGGATTCTGTGTCCCACCTCTGTCCCCTCCTGCTCACACTCTGTCCATCACAGTCTCTCTCAAAAGTTAAAAAAAGGATTTTGGTCTTTTCATTGTAAGGGCCCTTAGTCACAAAGTCAGGAATTCCAATTTGATAGTTGCATGGAACGCGTCATCGTGATTATACTGAGACCAGATATCTAGTGTCAAATCATGCCACTGCACTTGGTTCCTTGAACTCTTGGTCAGAAAAGCATAATACAAATCTAACACTTAAATAAATGTCATGTTCAATGCGCCAGAAAACTCCCAAGATCAAACTGAATAGCAGATATTGGCAGCCAGACTTCTACCGTCCACAGATTATACTGATGTGACTTGCAGGCAAGGTTCAAAACAAGTCAATATTGTTGGTCTCTGGTAACGCTTTTCATGTGAGTCCAGGTGCAAATACGGACAGGACCGAACCCGTTAGAGTGTGAAGGCTCCCTATAGAGAAAGAATTCTCTAAAGTGCAACAGTATCTACCTTATTTTCGAATAACTAAATACTCTGTCCAAGACACATTCCTTGTCTCTTTTGTCAGACTAGGAGAGACAGAGATATTTGCAAGTGATCTGAAGAAAATGGAAACTTTCATTCACATCAGTTACTACTCACTAATAAAAATGGTCCCATGAACAACAGGACAAATAGTCAAAGGTTTGTCTTTTTGGTATACATGTGGAGACTAACTTGGAAATAGGTTAAGTAGAAACTTCTGAGTATTTCCATGAAAGTAAATGTATGCACATATCTATATAGATAAGACCCAAGTATTTTGAAGATAAAGACTTGACAGTGTGCAAAATCAATAAAGACCACATTATTTCCTCCAAATGACCTTTCTTCAGACATTACAAAGCTGTGTTGAGTCAGACTCATTAGAGAGATGGCCAGTCTGAATTGGTGAAATGTCTTCAGTATTTAGAATTCACTTTATATAAATTTTATTGCTCTAAACTAATTTCAATAATATCACTAAAGCATAGTCTAATAGAACATTTAATGAGCTTTATTTTAATTAATAGATAAGGATAATTTGTAACGGACTCATTGTTTGTATTCAAGTTGATTTTGCTAATGTCCTTGGAAGAATTTGTTTCTCTAAGCAGTTTACTATCCTTCAACATTTTTCATTAACATTTTGAATAGGTTTGCCAATGCTCTTCTGCATAGATAGCACAAAAGGGGAGTTAAGTCCACAATTCTTTAAGTTATCTTAAGATTCAATAATTAAGATTTGAGTGACTTACTGAAAAATTCTTCACAGTGCATTGATTACATGCAAGACAAAACTTCAGAAGTATTGGGAAAAAAACTAAAAAGAACTATAAATGTAGCAAAATTCCATTTACTCTCTCCAGACAGCACCAAAAATAACTGGTTGATTAAATCAAACTGGGAAATTTTGTTAAGACAAAATAAAAGAAACAGAAACCCTTCAGGTTGTTTAATAGAATTGACTAGTCTTTTTGTTTTTTTCAAACTGCCTGATACCATACCCTCAATATACCCCAAATTTATTTGGTTTCTTAAAATATATATTTATCTGAACCAACAGCTTTTTCAAAAATATAATTTATTATTAAATTGACTTCCATACAACACCCAGTGCTCATCCCATCAAGTGCCTTCCTTAATGCCCATCACCCATTTTCCCTCTCCCTTCCCCACCATCAACCCTCAGTTTGTTCTCCATATTTAAGAATCTCTTCTGGTTTGCCTCCCTCCCTCTCTGTTTGAAATTACTTTTCCCCTTTTCCTTCCCCCATGGTCTTCTGTTAAGTTTCTCAAGATCCAATATGAGTGAAAATATATGGTATGCGTCTCTCTCTGCCTGACTTATTTCACTCAGCATAATTCCTTCCAGTTCCATCCACGTTGCTGCAAATGGCAGGATTTTATTCTTTTTCATTGCCAAGTAGTATTCCATTGTATATACTGGCTCTCTTTAGAAGGGTGTTTTGAATGCCGAAATATTCATCAGTCCTTAAGAAACTATTGATATCCTTCTGTGTGTTAAGGATAAAATTTTTGAGACCTTACCCCTGTTTGCAGTTTGCTAGTAACATTTTATATGTATGTATATATGTATAATTATATGTACATATATGTACGCTTACATGGATACTACACAGATGTATATATGCTATACATATAATAACACAAATATATGTATATAAAATGAAACTGTATATATAGATAGATAACAGGTAGGCTTCGTTCATTACTCTATTCATACTTTCAACTAAACTAACATGGTTTGAATACCTGCTGTGCCTGCTTCTAAACCTTAAATATGCAGATAATTTTTTTTTTTTGCCATCTAAGATACGGTATAGGATATGCTGCAATTAACCAAACATATTAGAATAGGAAATACTATGTTCAGTAACAAATGAACATGGAGTATCAGCAACTTATGACAATAAACATTTATTTCTCATTTAAGCAAAGGCCTACTCACATCAGATGGCTGTCCTCCATCTTCTGACTATGCCATTTGGAACACGTAAGCCCCCAGGTTTCCAGGAAAGGGGAAAAGTGGATCGGAATAGGGTGCAGGTGTTTTTTTTTTTTTTTTTTTTTAACAGATTAAGTCACTTCTATTGACATTCCACTGTTCAGAACTGTGTCACAGAGACGTTAGCAGTACTTTGGGGGGTTGGTCAATGGTGTTTTCATTCGAACTCAGGAAGGGGAAAACTCTGATGAACACAGAACAATTTCTCTACCACACTACCTTATTTTAGGTTCTCCTGAATGTAGAGCTAAAGACAGAGCTCCAAGTACAGGTGGTTTATTTGGGAGTTAATTCCAAGAGCAGGAGTAAGGGAGCAGAGAGAGGAGAGAGGAGGTCAGGTTAGGAGGAAGAACCAATACATGGCTGACACCACCACAGTAGGCAATGGGGTCCCAACTGTGTTAGGGTCTCCGGAAAAGTGTACAGACTTCCTGTCAGAATTATCGATGTGACAGAGGCAGGATAATGTACCCGCTGGTTTTTGTCTCTCATTGGTTAAGGGTTGTTCTTGGGAAGAATAATCTGACATTTCTCTTATGCGGAAAGAATATTCTTATCCCCTTGCCACTGAGGAAAGCCCTGGGAAGAAAGCAGAAAGATAACATGGCAAGCTTCTGAGGCAGGATGCTGCCACATGAGATGACTCTGAGTTTACACGAAAGTGTCTGCTGCAGCTCTAGGTGAAATTGGATGTGTTCTGAACATGTGACATGGAGAATTAGAGGCATCTGCCACACCCCAAAACAATCCTTTAACAAAAATAAAGGAAACAAGTACTTTTTCTTCAAAGTTGTCCCAGATAGGAGTTATGATTTGTAATCATCTGGAAAATTGTTTTAATACTGCATAAGACTTTTCCCATGAGGACTCAGTAGGGGGTGTATTTTTGAACTATAGGATCAACTGGAAAGCAAAATGCAGGGGTGAATGTTTGCTGAAGCAATGTAATCACTGTAGACAACTCATAGAGGTGACACAGCCCAATTTCCTTCTGCTTTTCTAGAAGTCTCCATCCCCAGAACCTATTAGATAATTGTCTCAGTGTTCTACTTCTGTAGACATTATTGAAATGCTCAGTTCACCTTCCTTTCTTTCCTGAGCTAAGAAACTTAACAGAGAAATGTGTTTATTAGTTATTAAAAATGAGGTTGGGGGAAGCTCTATAGGAATTTCCTACAGTCCTTCCTTAGAGGCATGCTATATTTTCCCTCCATATTTTCAGATGTGAAGCTGACAGGAATAATTAATCATACAAAAAGGCAAGGTACTCAAATCCAGCTAACATAATGCATGGTTCTTTTTGTGGTTTTAATGAATGCCTCCTTAGTGCACCTTTCCAAGTGCATATGCAGTGTGCTTCCGTGATAGTGCAGACATATGCTTTTTACTCTCTTCTTGTCATTGCTTCTGGTTAGTATGTTCTTGTTTGTTTATGGTTGATACTTTCAAAGAAACATGATTTATTGACTCCAGTGAGCCAGCTGAAGATTCACATTAGCCTTACTTTATATGTACTTCCATTTACATGCCTATAAAATAAAAGCTACCTCTTCGCCGTTTTGGCTATAAATTTTCAAAACAGAAATTTATAAACTAGTGGTATATTTCAAAAAACTCTCCTAAATTTTATCTAATTAGAAAACCTTTATCTAATTAGAAAAGTTTTGCTCCTTTTCCATTCTTTATGACCTGTATCCCTGTCACAGCCTTTGTCACACTATAATTTTACGTTTTCTTGTTTGTCCTTTCATTGTTATTTGGAGCTCTCCACCCTAGTGGCACTTAGGAGGGTCTTAGTAAATATTTGTTGAATGGGCAAATGGTTAAATGTGTGATTTGACAACCCAGATTGTGTTAATTTCTCTTATCTGGAATACGATGCGTCTCTTGGGATGTTGCCCATGAATAAATCCATACAGAATCCCCAAAAGGACTTCAGAAGTATAAAGAGAGTGAACAAAGCATGCAAGCGATATCCACATGGGAAGATACAAATATAATCCATCAAACTGGGAACCAAAATGGGACCTTATGGATGTTCATTTTATAGATGAGGGAATTGAAGACCATAGGAAAATGATTTCCCAGGGTCATCAAACTATTTAGTGGTAGAACCAGGTTTTCAATCCTAACCTACTGTACAGTATGAAAGATGGAAGCTAAAAAGCTTAAAAATAATTCAAAGGTTTAAGGATGTGGTTTAAAGATAAATGCTATTTAGACAAAGATTGGTTGGGGACTGATCATACCCAAGGGGTCAATGGTGACCCCTATCTCACCAGAAATAATTACAAAAGGATGAAGGTGTTGAATAGAATAAATGAGCTGGGAAAGAGGGAGAGAGGAAAAGTAGACCAATCACTGTATTTCTGAGATTCACAAATTTCACATTTCCTGATTAAGAGTATATTTTATAATTGAAAGGATCTATGTAGGTCTTAAATGTGGCCAGTGACTTTTTGACTGAATTATGTTACTCCCTCCTTAACCCCTCCCACCCAATGAAAAGATGATGCATCTACGAAGGGAAGCAAACTGGTGAAATTTATATGTGTTTGTGCTGAACTGAAGTCATTCTGTAGCACTGCTTAAGTATTTATTTTTCTGAAAAGGCTCTTTTTATTAAATACTTCTCCATTCTATTATTTCCAGCTAGTGGAAATGCATCATGAGTATTTAAATCTCAAAGATGAGCTAGATTCTAAATCTGCACCTCATGTTTCTCAGCTGAGTCTCTTCTTCAAATTATATATGCATTTTCTGTATCTGTATTCCGATTCATTTTTCACACTTTCACAGTCTGGAATGGGAACCATACATTTGGTAGTTCTTGACCTATTTTTAAATTTCGTCAAATTTTTTCAACTTTTGCCTTTGCCCAGGAGGAACAACCACTTTAGACTGAACTGCATTACAATTATTTTTGTAAACTGAATCCAAATTGGGTCGCAGTGCTATTTTTGTCTTTAATCAACTTAAAAGTATTTTTTCCACTATTTCCACTTAATGGGTTTCTTTCTAGATATGTCGCTCTTATTCTAAGGACCTTGCTAGCTGTAATTCTGGGCTATAGATAACTCTATAGTGTCATGATCAACAACTATTTCCAGCTTGTTCTTGAATAAAATCCTTGAAAACATTTGCTCTCATGTTTCCAGCCCTCTGTGGCCTCAAACTATCATGCTGAAATGACTCCCAACCATTATAGATTACTAATTTTAAGTGATTTTACTTTCTACCATCCAAATCACTAGCGTTCCTTAAGACTGAAGGGATGATCCAATACAATATCCTTATATAATGACCAAGAAACCTGATGCCCAGAGAAGTTAAACAGTTTTTCCAAAGTCACACAGCTTGATAGTAGCCTAGCCTAAATTAGAACTCAAGGCTCTTGAATTTTGCAATAAGGCTCTTTCCACCCTACCATAGTATATTTACTTATATGACTAATGTCTAATTCCTATGTCTTATTTTAGTCTCCAAAATATTTGTAATATTCTGATTATTAAAAAAATTTTTAATGTTTATTTTTGAGAGAGAGACAGAGCATGAGCAGGAGAGGGACAGAGAGAGAGAGAGAGAGAGAGAGGGAGACACAGAATCTGAAACAGGCTCCAGGATCTGAGCTGTCAGCACAGAGCCTGAGGCGGGGCTTGAACTCAGGAACAGGGAGATCATGACCTGAGCTGAACTTAACTGGGATGCGTAACTAAGCCACCCAGGTGCCCCTCTGATTATTTTAACCTTTGACTTGAGTTTTTGTGACAATAAAGATAACAGAATCTACTCTTATCCTTATCATCCCCAATTATCCTATTGTCAATAAAAGATGTCTTCATTTCCATGTATGGTAGGAAGCACATTGACATAGCATTTTAATTTGAATTAATGGAAAAAAAATAATTTGAATTAATGGTACCACTTAGAAAGGAAGGCCAGATCAAAGACTATAATTGATCTTCATTATAATTCCAGTAAAGGCTAGCAGCTCTATAGTTATAGCCATGTTGTATCATGAGTGTTTTGAAATGAGTGGCTCTGGAGAAGACATTCACATCATAGAACCAAGGTGATAAAGTCAAGGATATAGATGAAAGAAAGAAAGAAAGAAAGAAAGAGAGAGAGAGAGAGAGAGAGAGAAAGAAAGAAAGAAAGAAAGAAAAGAAAAAAAAAGAAAAAAAAAATTAAACCCAAACCCAAAAAACACAACCCACAAGTAAAGAATTTCCTGTATTTAAATATTGTTACCCATGATTTTAAGTCTTAATATTGTTATTTCCAGAAATAGGGTGCTCCTAGGGATTCCAAATGTTGGCATGAATTTTTAAAATGTTTTATGAATGAAGACAAAGATTACATGTTGTTGTAATGACATTTGGAGGCATTCAACAACAGGGTAGCGTAAGAACTCTATGGCTTTAGAGCAGAGAAACCTCATTTTCAAAGACAATGTGCCACCAAACACAAAAGTGGGAGTGGTTATCTACTCATAGGCGCTAAAGAAAACACTCTGTGCTTCTGTTACAAGTGTTTATGTTCTACGAGAATGAGATTCTAAAGTAAAGCAGAGTATTAACTCACAGCTCCTGCGTGGTCCGTCACACACTTTAAAAACCTACATGTAATTCTTGAGGTGAACGTAAAGGCAAACTCAATTGAGATAAGGACAAACTCTGTTCGCAAAAGACATGGTATATTTTTTGACACACTACGTTGCCATTCTGCCAATAAATTCCAAATTTGCAACTGGCTTCGAAATCATTGAGGAGTGGTTCTGTCCTGTGGCAGTAAGCAAAGATTTGCACAGAGCAAGAGTCACAGGAAGCCCATGTTGTTTCAATTTAAGAATAGCTGTACATATTCAAAAAGAAGAATTGGAAAAATCATCTTGAAAAATCAATGATTAGACCACCTGCCCTTCAATTATGTGGATGGGTCATCAGAGAAGAGAAGCTAAATTACGGAGATAATTGCTTCCACTTCCCTTTCATTTTTCATGTGTAAGCACAATACTTTGCATTCTATATTAAAAACCTTTTTTGGCCATTTGTTGGTTTTACTGATGAATTCTGGCTTCTCTTCATGGCCATTACTCAAATCGGAGAGCATACGTTGTAAAGTAAAAGAAGACAAACTTGTAAACTAAAACAAAATGTTTTCAAGAGGAGATTAGGGTCAAAGATTACAATCAATAGACTGGAGTCATCTTGGGAGCTTGTAAAAAATATCGATTCCCAGGGCTCCCCACAGACCCCTTTGTTGTGGGGCACCGGGATGTGGATTTGTAACCAGCTCCCCCCATGATTCTGATGCATCCAGGGTGGCCAGCAACAGTGATCTGGGGGAGCTACTAAACTGTGTCATAGCAAATGTTTAGCTGTTGGGGCTCTCTAGGACATTTCTGACACAGGTCACAGTCTGAAATCATGCTTTTTTTTTTTTCTTTTTTTTTTTAACCTTTTCTGAGTCTATTTACAGGCCACGGAAAGTGGTAGGGAGAGAACCATTCCCATTAAAATTCCTAATCAAAGCAGTCCCCACCTGGTATTTTCATAGCACAATGGGAGAAATGGGTACTTTAAGATCTGTGCAAACTTTGATCTGGTCCTACATCTGAAACTAATATTGCACTTGATGTTAACTAGCTGGAACTTAAATAAAAACTTGGTGGGGGGAACCCTTCTATCTGGCAGAAGGCCTATTGGCCTACAACTTTTATTTGGAGGATGTTTCAGAGATAGCTGGTTGGGTACAGACTCACTGTTTTTGTTAGAACTAAATAAATGTGTTTTCCCATTTGTCATGAACACCACCACTCACCAAAATACACGCTAATATTTATGGAATTTCTGCACAATTAATCTGATGCGATTATTAAGATGACAAAATTAACAACATCGCCACAGTTACTATATATAGAATCATCAATTACTCAGATTCTTAGGCAGTCATTACTGAAGAAAACCACAAATCCTCAAACCAGTCATGAAGCTGTGACTGGGAAAGCATCAGATTTTAAATGACAAAAGAGTTATTTTTGTTTTTCAAATCCTGATGTATCTGAGCTTATCTAACTTGCTTGAATTTGTGGTATATTTGCACCAGTTGCATTTGACCAAAGTAGCCATAAATGTTTTGCAGCAATGTGATGATAAATGGAAACAATCAGATTACTAGAAGGAAAAATAGACATGATTTGTACCATTTAGCAATTTTGGTGGCATTCCCAGCTACCATAGCGACTTTCAATCCACCAAATGGATGTCATTATATGAAGAGTTGGGAAGAATCGTGCACAGCTGGCTCTCACAAGCTGGTGTGATCTGGTTCCAACTCTCCACTGGCCATGTGCTTTATGGTTATGGTTACCAAATGGTTAGCAAGGCACAATTCCATCTTACTTCCTCATTCTATCACACCCAGGATCACTGCTAGGAAGTAGGGAAGCACAGAGGAGAGGCAAGGGTTCCTGCTGTTATAGGACTCCCAGCCTTTATGGAGAAAATAGACAAGGAGAGAGGCAACTGTTCTGTGCTGTGAGCTGTAAAGGGAATGAGCACCAAAGAGGGGCATCCAATCCTATTTGAGGATTTGGAGAAGGCTTCCCTGAGGTGCTGACATCCAAGCCAGATCTCATAGGGTCAATCTGTGGATCAAACTTTGATAAACGTCACCTGGGGTATTTTGTTGGAGACAGGAGATTAACTGAGTCTGGAGAGGTAGCTAGGGCCAGGTTCCAGACGAACTTGAGAAGTATGATTAGGAGCTTGGACATTACGCCTGTTATTAATGTAGGACCATGGAAGGGGTGAAGATTACTGGATCCAGGGCAGAGAACACTTTGGTAAGGCAGGGATGTGCTGGGGGTAGAGACAGATACTGGGCAAAACTCAAGAAGCTCATACATTCCTCATATAGAGAGACCCGTAAGCATAGAGTTTACTTGGATACAAGGCATTAAGAGCCTTAATAAGGGTTTGAGCTTGGCTGAGGATTGTTCTCTAGTTTCCTGTCATGTATGCACAACTAGGTTGTAAGTTTCATGTTTGAATATGAAAGTTTAGAATGTTACCAGTTACACAGATGTCTCTGAACAGTCATGCAGTAGTATGGAGAAGCAAAATATGCAAGTGTTTTACTGAATGTTTCCATTTCCACCTGGAGTTTCATTTTATGTAGCTATATCTCCACCTGATACTGAAAACAAATAATAATAAAAGCAAAAGAACTTCCTTTGTTTCTTTTTTCAATTATCAATACATGCAAAATCAACATGAACATGTAAATGTATTTTAAAACTTATTACAGCAGTTATTAGTATACAGGAATGCTGGATATCTTTAACTTCATCTAATATTTACCAATTGTTTATACATTTAGGACTCCTTCTTTGCAAAAGAGGAGTCAAATATTTTGAATACAGATCTTTCTCAACTTAAAATGGGGTTACGTCTCAATAAACCTATTGTAAGTTGAAAATATTAAGTCAGTAATGCATTTGATACACCCAATCCACTGAACATCAGAGCTTAGCTGAGCCTACCTTACATGTGCTCAGAACACTTACATGAGCCCCCAGTTGGGCAAAACCATTTAACACAAAGCCTCTTTGATAATAAAGTGTTGACTATTTCATGTAATTGATTGAATACTCTACTGAAAGTGAAAAGCAGAAGGGTTGTGTGGGGACAGAAGGGTTATAAGTGTTTTAGTTGTTGACTCTCATGATCACGTGGCTGCCCCTGCCCAGAATCACAAGAGAGGGACTGACTGCCTATCACTAGTCAAAGTTGAATCATTGCAGTGCCCCTGGGTGGCTCAGTCGGTTAAGTGTCCGACTTCAGCTCAGGTCATGATTTCGTGGTTCGTGAGTTTGAGCTCTGCACTGGGCTCTGTGCTGACAGTGCTGAGCCTGCTTGGGATTCTCTCTCTCTCTGCCCCTGCCCCACTCATGCTCACATTCTCTTTCTCTCAAAAAATAAACTTAAAAAATGTTGAACTATTGCAAGTTGGGGACCACCTGTGCTCAGAAATTTTCTAACTATGAAAGAGTAGTTGTACAAGTTTAATGATACTGGGAGGGGCACCTGGGTAGCTCAGTTCGTCAAGCATCTGCCTCTTAGTTTGAGCTCAGGTCATGATCTTATGGTTCGTGAATTTGAGCGCCACATTGGGCTCTGTGCTGACAGTGTGGAGCCTGCTTGGGATTCCTTCTCTTTTCTCTGCCTCTCTCCTGCTGTTTCCCTCTCCCTCTCTCAAAATAAATAAACTTAAAACAATTTAATAATAGTGGGAAATCAATTGCAGTGGTTTATAATAACCCATACAACAATATACTATACAGAAAATGACCTTCGATTTGCTTGTGACCTAGAGATTTGTGACCTTGTGTTATACTCTCAAATTAGCTTCTCACAACCAAGCCCTATATTATCGACACAGGTTATTCTTCAACTCTAAAACTCAGTAAACTAGCATTTTCTTTGGAAAGGATTTGAGGGCTTGTATTTATTTATGACAACACAAAATGTTGCCACTTTAGTATTAAATATACTAAAAATAATTCACCCAATTTACTAGCATTAACAAATAAGCTACACAATTATATAAAAGACATATTTGGTGATAGGACTGAAATTTTCTTGGTGTTTTAGCCTGTGCCCCATATGGCACAAGTGATGTTTTAAATAATCTTCACCCTCAAACATTTGGCTAAAAGAAGAGAAGGTAGTTAACATGCATAGGTGAGTGTGTGCTCTGTCTGTGGCTGGAAGACTCTACTTAAAATAAAAGAAAGTGTAGTCTGCACTATGCTATAGTCAGAATGTTAACGATCTCAGGAATTTACCACAAGAAGGCTTTCCACTTTGCTCACTCTACCTGTCCCACACAAATAGGCGGTGAGACGGGGTACGGTAGGTTCACAGATCAATGGTTGATCTACCTTGTGATGTTACCATTTCAGTGTGGTGGTGGTGGGGTTTCTAGGGCACTGATGTCAGGGAAAGAGAAAGCATAGAGACTTTTCCCAATCTCACTGCTTTGGAGGGAAGTGGCACATAATCAATGCCATTCATATTTCATTGACTAGACTTAATCACATGCTCCCTCCTAGCTGCAAGGGAGAGCGGGAATGTTCGTGTGCTCAGAAAGGAGAGGGAATCTGGACGTGGGTGAATGCTGGAATACTGACCATAAAAAATAAAGGACTAATTGTTAAATATATGGAATAAGGGTGGAAAAACTTCAAGTACTCCACTAGAACTGGTCTTTGAGACTCTATGCTCTTTAGATCCAAGAGCCATGGCTTATACGATTTTGTATCTATAATGGATTTGACAACGCTTGACACATAGGCGTTTGAACAAATGTTGAATGACTGATTTTCCCTGAATCTATAGAAGAGTGAGAGTTTGAGTTGCTTGAATTGGAAGTGATATCTGCACCTAGATGGCAAAAAATATTGGATTTATTAGATAAAAAGATAGAATCAGTTAATAATGAATCAACTGCTACTCATCAGTTTGCTGTAAAGGTAATCTACAAGTTCAACATAATCACCCATTGTTTTTTTTAACTTCCTGGTTTTATGTGTTTCTGGAGTGGGGAGACACATGTAGTTAGAAGAACTCCAAAAGCTGGCTGAACTGAATTGAAGAAGCCAATCAAGGAAACCTGTCAGCAAACCACTTACACCTCCACCTCCCAGAAATTCCATCACATATGCTGCTAAGGTGGCTAAGCCTCTGTCTGTGCTGTTTTGGTATCCACAGAAACATAACTGGAGAGCTGGAAAGCACCTTAGAAAGTATTTGGTTTAGGCGTGTTAACTGGTAGAGCACCACGCCCCAGTCCTCTGTCCACGGGAGATATCTTGCTCTATCTTTATATGGGCTTTTAAGTGAGCTGAGGGCCATGCAGATAATTTGCTATATACACTATGAGCTTACACGACAAGGTATTGTGCTATAAATTTTATATAAATTGTCTAATGCATTCCTTACTGTACTCTATAAGGCAGGCAGTATTATTCTCATTTTATGGGTGGGGAGACAGAGGCTTAGAGAAGTATCATCCTAAGTGGGTCCAGGACATTTTGATTCCAAATCCAGTACTCTTTTGTTTTTAAAACTACTTTTATTTATTTAGCTGGAGAGACAGAGGGAGGGAGGGAGGGAGAGAGAGAGAGAGAGAAAGAGAGAGAGAGAGAGAGAGAGAGTGTGTGTGTGTGTGTGTGTGTGTGTGTGTGTGTGTGTTGGGGGGTTAGAGCAGAGAGAGAGAGAGAGAGAGACAGAGTCACAAGCAGGCTCTGTGCTGTCAGCAGAGAGCCCAGTGTGGGGCTGCAACTCATAAACCTTGACTGAGATCATGACCGGAGCTGAGATCAAGAACTGGACGCTCAACTGATGGAGCCACCCAGGCGCCCCATAAATCCAGTACTCTTAACCAGGGCTCTTAATCGTTATGAAATAATGCAATTACAACAGAGTACAGTGACAATATTGCACCAGGACACTCAGAATCTTTCTGAACACAATGACACAAGCAACCACTTCCAATCAGTGGTGATGATCAAGGACACTTATTTTCCTTCTTTGTCAACTGCCTTAATTCACATGAGAAAACTGAGGTCCAACGGGAAGAGACTGTCCAAGGCTACCTTCCGGAGACAGTGTCAGAACTAGGAATAGGAGAACTCAGCAGTCCTGACTTCGAACACTTGGGCTCCTACATTGGGATATCTATGGACATGTCTGCTCCAGCAAAGGTGACAGCTCAGAGACAGGAGATACTTCATTCCCATTTGACAATGGACCCACAAGAGGGCCCAGTCTCAGGGTGGGGAGTACCTGAGCATTTCTAGAAGACTCAGTGAATACTTCTTCAATGTTTTCCTATAAAGCATTTAGTATTCAAATGGGGTGTGCCAAGGGTCATGCAGAATTTCAGAGATGGGGAGAATTTCAGTGACTGCTTTAGTCTGAAACCCCCCAACCAGACTAAATCATGTCTGGTGCCTTTGGTCACCAATGAGGCTGATTCACAAGGAAGGAAATCCAGAAGGTCAGAGCAAGAAAGTGAAACAGAAGAGGAAGAGGCGATAAGAAACAGAAGGGGGGAGAGGAACTTGGGTGGCTTAGTCGGGTAAGCATCCTACTCTTGATTTTGGCTCAGGTCATGATCTCACAGTTCATGGGTTCGAGCCCCATGTTAGGCTCTGCACTGACAGCATGGTACCTACTTGGGATTCTCTCTTTCCCTCTCTCTCTGCCCCTCCCCACTGTCAAAATAGATAAACAAACTTTAAAAAATTTAAAAAAAGGAAATAGAAGGGGCAAAGTGGAAGAAGATAAAATTATAAAAACCTTTGTTATGCTGATTAGTAGAGAGAGGCTTAGCAAAAATTCTCCTCACTATTCCCATGAAGTTCAAACTCAATCATTTGTGCCCTCAAAGTCAATATACAGACAAAATATCTCACTGCGGCATGAAGCCTGTGGCTTCTTCAGTGCTTGTGGATACAACATCCTTTTCCTCCCTTAATTACTCATTTTGTATGGTCTGGATTTCACCTTTTCCCACTTAGCCATTCTCCAATCGGCTAAGTCACTGTCTTTGGGGCCCAGAAATGTACCAAGGACCCTCAAAGGCAAGCTGAGTGCCTGCTGTTTATCTCAGCCCCAAACTGCAGCTTCTCTCCTCGTCTGATGATTTGAGGTGCATGTCATCTCCTGTTCAGAGATGAGAGCTAGCTTTGGACAGATGAGGGGTTTCAGGTTTGTAGAAGCACTTGAACCTTTTCAGGAAAGGTCTTTCAGGGGCGCCTGGGTGGCTCAGTCAGTTAAGCATCCGACTTCGGCTCAGGTCATGATCTCATGGTTCGTGGGTTCGAGCCCCGCGTCGGGCTCTGTGCTGACAGCTCAGAGCCTGGAGCCTGCTTCAGATTCTGTGTCTCCCTCTCTCTCTGACCCTCCCCTGCTCACACTGTCTCTCTCTCAGAAAGAAAAAAAAAAGTCTTTCAATTTCTAAAACATGGAGGGGTACAAGAAATGAGGGCTCTGGATGTCTTCGCAGTAACTTTCCTTACAATTCCTTTTCTGTTCAAGCATAGCATGCACTGTGCTCTTCATAGTGCTAAGAAAGCACCAGGAAAGGAGCCTCATTTTACGGCATCTCATTGTGTTAGCAGAACAGAAATGTTGAATGAAAGACGGAAATTAGTGAGGGAAATTCTACATTAACCTTAAGAGCATCTGACAGAACATCATATTCTGTGTAATTTAAACACCCGAATAGAGCAAGCAGAGTTTAATTAAAGGAAAACTATGGGTTACAAACCTTAGACAATGATTATAATGGGTGCTTAACAATATCTGCACTTAATTCACTCTGATTATTTCTAAGGCTCCAGTACTACTATTCTGCATATCTAACATCACGAAGTCAAGAGAATTGTAGATGTCAGCCTTGGCAAACAACAGTCCAATGTGCAAGTTTAAAAACTAACATTTGCGGGGTGCCTGGGGGGCTCAGCCGGTTGGGTGTCTGACTTTGGCTCAGGTCCTGATCTCGTGGTTCGTGGGTTTGAGCCCCACATTAGGCTCTGTGCTGACAGCTCAGAGCCTGGAGCCTGCTTCAGATTTTGTGTCTCCTTCTTCTCTGCCTCTCCCCTGCTCACACTCTGTCTGTCTGTCTCTGTCTCTCTCTCAAAAATAAACATTAAAGAATAATTTAAAAATTAAATAGAAAAATCCTAGCACTTGCAATCTGTTGTTGAGAAAGTATACTGCTCTTGTGTAAGTCGTGTCAAGTAGGTGTGTTTGTGTGTGTGTCTAAGTTTTATTTATTTTGAAAGTGAGAGAGAGTGCGTGAACACATGTGAGAGTGGGGGAGAGGCAGAGAGAGAGGGAGAGAGAAGCTCAGGCAGGTTCTGCACTGTCAGTGCAGAGCCCAACGCCATGCTCGAACTCATGAACCATGAGATCAGGACCTGAGCCGACACTGGGATGCTTAACCCACTGAGCCACCCAGGCGCCCCCGTGTGTGTTTTAATGGAAAGCACAACCTGGCATTTTGGTGTTGCCAAGAGAAATCCTGCGGATAAGCATAACTTTAGTGAATTTAGTGACTTCACTACTAGTCCCGATTCTGACCTTCAGCCTCAGCGTCAGACAGTCTTTTCTACACTTGGATGGGGGGACCACTGCCTTCCTATACACGGTAATGTCGCCTCTCGTAGGAACAACTGCATTCCTACTCTCCCTTGCAGCTTGGTGGGAACATGTGACCCAGTTTAGCCAATGAAATATGAGAGGAAATGGCTACGTCACTTGCTCTCTGATAAGCTGTTTGAAAATCACTTCTTCAGCTACTATTGGTGAAATAATAAGGAGGCTTAAACTAAGGTGCATGCAGAGATCCTGACTTGAATTTTAATCACCTATAATCTGGAAAATGGAAGAAAAACATGGAAATACCTTCTAATTAAACTTACCAATTAAATCTGAACTTCAAGAATAGCAGGAATGGAATCATATTACCCTTATTTCTGAGGCTGACCCTTTAGGATTAAAGTCTGTTTATGACTGGACCCTTTTGGTACATTTACATTCTTTTTAAAAAATGTTTATTATTTTTGTGAGAGAGTGAGTGGGGGAAGGGGCAGCGATAGAGAGGGGGACAGAGGATCTAAAGTGGGCTCCATGCTGTCAGCACGGAGCCTGATGCAAGGCTCAAATCCATGAACTGCAAAATCATGACCTAAGCTGAAGTCAGCTGCTTCACTGACTGAGCCATCCAGGTGCCCCAGTACATTTGCATTCTTGAAAGGGCCCTTTCTTGTGCACTGATGCGAGGGCTCTGTGATACTGCCTGCCTGCCCTGCCCATCACTCTGCTATTTTACACACTGGTTTTAGTACCTGGATCCATATCTTATGTCCCTATGTATGTATTCCCAACTGGTTTCCTTTCCCATTAGTCTCATAGGGCTTTGGGTCAGGAATTAGGGTTCTGATTTGTCCCCACAGCAAGCCTCCAGGAATGCAGTTGCTGCAACTCAGTGCCAGGATTCAGACGGGCTGCCTAGTGCTAGATCTGCCACATGCTGACTGGGTGTGTAGACTGGACTCCTGCTTACAGTAGACGGCTGCACCATCTTGCTGCATCTGCGCTCCTTAGAGGGAGAGGCATATGCCTGATCTCCAGACAGAATTAACAACAGGGACCCTGGAGCTCCTGGTGACGTTTATAAATTTCATGGATAAAAAAAAAAATCTTATATGCTTCCAGAGAAAAATAACATTAAACAAAGAGAGAGAGAAAGAGAGAGAGAGAGAGAGAAATAATGGGTAACTTAAAGAAGAACATGACTCAGAATGGTATAAAATATCCAATCTGCAACAGTGGAAGCTCTGAGAGGAGAGTTTTATGTACATATTCGTAAGAATAAAGGACTCTGATGTTAGAATTTGATCATCGCATCTATCTTTCACAAGTGAGAAAGGAAAAAAAGGCATTTTTGATATGCCAGAGCTTAGAAAACATAACAGAACTTTAAGGAATCACTCCAGCTTAGTGAAAAATGAATCAGAAAAAACACAAGTTGGTGGAAGATTAAGTATACGAGAAGCAATGGTGACTAAAACGTAAACAAAAATCAAATAATTGCTGTTAATGTACAATGTGAATTATCATGAAAATGTTAAGGAGTAATTTCTGGGCAGAGAAAATACATTAGGTTTATAAAAAATAGTAACTTAGAAACCACATTTCAAGTCTATGACACCAAAGATAGGAATTGGAGAAAGAATAAAAATGTGTAAAGGGTCAGTTTAGTGCACTGTGGATACATTCTTTGGTTTTTGTCTATTAATATATCAATATTCATTTCAAGTAGGTGCTTTTGTTTAGGGTACAGAAAAACTATGTGCTACTTCTTTGAAACTGGTAGCTGGGGAAAAAGAATGCAAATTGAAAAAAAATGAAGCATTCAGAAAAAAATAAAGATAACAAAAAAGCTAATTAAATAGAAAATTAAAAAATAAAGTTTTAGAAATAAGACCAGACATATTGGTAATTATAATAAATGCAAATTGGTGCAACTGACCTGCTAAAAAAAGTTGTGATTAAATGTACTGCTCACAAGGAAAACACCTAAATTAAATTATATAGAAAGATTAAAAATAAAGAAGTGATTAAACATATATTAGGAAAACGCATATCAGAAAGTAGGGCAAGCAATATTAATATCAGATACAATTTTAAGCCAATAGGCTTATGCTCAGGACAATATATGAGCAGAATTCATAAGGTAAAATGCTTTAAGAATCAAGAATTTGATTAAAAACACAATTGCATTGAAAGACAGTAACACAGAATAAGTAGGGCAAAATCAATAATGATATAAAAGATTTAGATAAGCATAAATGGGGTTAATTAAAAAATTAGAAGAGAGCAGTTTATCTAGTTTTAAAAAATGTTTGAGAGAGAGAGAGGGAGCGAGTGAGCACGGCGGAGCTTCAGAGACAGAGGGAGAGAGAGATTCCCAAGCTGACAGCACAGAGCCTGACATGAGGCTCGATCTCATGAACGATGAGATCCTGACCAGAGCCAAAATCAAGAGTCGGACCCGTAACCTACTGAGCCACCCAGGCACCCCAAGAGCACTTTTTCTAAAAACAAAGAATATATATTTTTTCCCACACACCTGTGGGTCTTTTTTTTTCATTTTTTAAGTTAAAACTTTTCTTTTACGTCAAGTGTAGTTGACATACCTATAGGACTTTTTAAAAAAGGAATCGCGTTGTTGAACTAAGAGAAAACTTTAACAGACTCCAAAAGTCTGAATTTTATAGGCCTCGTTTTCAGACCATAATGGGATACTAACAATCAAGGGCAAACAAGAAAAACCTGTGTGCTCAGGTGTGCGCATGTGCACGTGTGTCAGTGTGTGTCATAGTAGTAGTGATCAGAGCAGGAGTGGGGTTAAAGAAACAGTGGTCCAGTTTGAAGCAAAAGGAGGCTGCAGAGGGCTCTAAAAGAGATGTCTCCAGGAGAAAAAGACAACTTTATGCACCAAACAGTAAGAATGAAAAAAAAAAGCATTATAAAATAATGGAGGAATGTTATTATTTTGACAACAGCAACGGGACAATTAAAAACCCTAGGAAACAACAGAAACAAAATCCTGTAGGAGAGAGTCATAGTTGCAAATGTAAAGCAAATGAAAATGGAGAAAGGTTTTCAGTAATCGGTACAGCGTAAAAAGGGAGAATCCATTTGACTAACATGGGAAAGCCCTATCTTTAAAATATTTTTTTTTACTTTTATATATTTTCAAACTTACAGAAAAAGTTGCATGAGTACTGAAATTTTATATACTATCTTCAGACTGACCAACTGTTTACCTTATATTTATTTCTTCCTTTTTTCCCCTTATGTTGGGTTTATTTTGATCTTCTTTCTCTAATTCCTTAACATGACAGTTGATATCGTTCAGTTGAAGACTTCTTTCCTAATTTAGGTGCTTAGAGCTATAAATTTCACTGTACACACTGCTTCAGCAGCATCCCACGTATATTATGCTTTCATTCCATTGAAAATGCTTTCTAATTTTTCTTTGGATCTCTTCTTTGACCCATGGCTTATTTAGAAGTATGTTATTTAATATTCAAATATTGTGGATTTTCCAGGTATTTTTCTGTTACCAATTTATAATTCAGTTATAGCCAGAATACATACTTTTCCTGGTTTGAATGCTTTTAAATGTACCGCTATTTGTTTTATGGCCCCAAACATGGTCTGCCTTAAAAAATATTTCATTATTTTTTAAAAGAATGTATATTTTTCTATTGTTGGGTAGATATTCTAAACTGTCAATTAGGTCAAGTCGATTGATAGCGTTGTTCAAATATTCGATTTCCTTCATGATTTTTTTGTTTACTCGTTCTATCAATTATTGAAAGAGGGTTCTTGCAATCTCCAGTTGAAACTGTGGATTTGTTACTCCTTTCATTTCTATCAAGTTTTGTTCTGTGTATTTGGAAACTGTCCTCTCGGTGAAGTGACCACTTCATTTCTCCTTCAATTATGGATGATAATTTTGCTTGAATACAGATTTCTAGCTTGTGTTTTCCCCCCCAGCACTTTAAATACTGTACTTCACTTTTATTGCTTGCATAGTTTGTGAAGAGAAGTTGGATATAATTCTTATCCTTGTTTTGCTATAGGTAAATTGTCCCCTTCCCCCCAATGGCTTCTTTAAAGATTTTGTTTTTGGCTTTCTGTAGTTTGAATATGAATACCTAGGTGAGATGTTTAATTTATTCTGCTTGGTGTTCTCTAGGAGACCTGGATCTGTGGTTTGGTGTCTTTCGTTAATTTTGGATAATTCTCAGTCTTCTTTATCTTTTGTGTATCTACTATTGTTTTTTTTTTTCTTCCCTCTAGTAATGTGATGGTGAGGTGGGGGGAAGGGGAAGCATTCTCTATTCCTATGATTACATCTCAGTCTTTTAGTACACCTATGCTCTGGACTGCCAACTTCCCATGAGTTTCTTAAGTTTCCTCCCCCCTTAGATGGGGCAGGTTGACTAGAATGAATTGGAGTTGGTTATTTCCCTTCCCCTAGGTGATACAGGTTCTGATAATACCCCAGCAGGTTAGGCTCTGGTTAAGTTGTTTCCTCTGAGGGCAAACCTTTACACAAATAACAGAATGCTCTGCTTTTTCAAAATGGCGTCTCTGGTCTTTAGCTCCAGCAGGATTTCATAAGCTCCCACCTGAATCCTGAAGCTCATACAAAAGGCACTGGTGTCTGTGGATGGCGTCAGACCCTTGTTGCTGTGAGAGGATTTAAGTGCCCGCCTGCCTTCAAATATGTTTTAAACAGATTATAAAATAAGGAAAAATGTTTTGTTTACCCCCAAAGTTAGTATTTCCAGTGCTTTTTATTCTGTTGTATGGAGCCATATTTTCATCTGGCATGATATTCTTCCCGTTTACAGAATACCTTCCACACCTGTTTGCAGTGCCAGTCTGTTAGTGATGAATTGTCTTAGTGGTTTTTCTTCTCCTGTTATAGTCTTTATTTTGTGTTCATTTTTCGAAAAGTAGTTTTCACTGGGTATAGAATTCTAGGTTGAGAGGACCGTATGCTTCTACTACTTTAAAGATGTCACACCAATGTATCGATTTTACAGTGCTTCTAAGAAGACTTTGATTTTGTTATACTTAATATATTTTTCCCCCTCTGGTTATTTTTTTAAATGTTATTTTATTTTTCTGAGAGACAGCATGAGCAGAGGAGGGGCAGAGAGAGAGGGAGACAGAGGATCCAAAGCGGGCTCTGAGCTGACAGCAGTGAGTGTGGTGTGGTGCTCGAACTCAGGAACCGTGAGATTACAACCTGAGCTGAAGTCAGACGCTCAACTGAGTGACCCACCCAGGCACCCTCTCCTCTGGTTATTTTAAAAGATTTTACCTTTATCACTGATTTTCAACAATTTGATTATGACATGCTCTGGTCTATCTGTTTTCTTCATGATCTTGTTTGGGTTTTGAGCTTCTTGGATCTCAGGGATTATAATTTTCATCAAGTCTGGGAATATTTCAGGCTTAATTTTTCAGACCCTATATTATTTTATTCTGGAAAATTTCACATAAGTTAGGCTATTTTGTTGTCATTGGTCACTGACGATGTGGGTGTGGCTTTTTCCATTTCCCTGTGGATTTTGTTTTGAAAAGTTTCTATTGCTATATTATCAAGTTCATTAATTTTTTCTTTTGTACTGTTTTCACTAAAGTCTCTGTCAGCATTGTGCAAACTCCGAAGTCTCCTTCAACTGTGTAACTCCTAGAAGAAGCTCTTTTCACTAAGCCAGGGTAGTGTTAAGTGAGCTATATTCTTTTTTTTTTAATGTTTTATTTATTTCTGAGAGAGAGAGAGAGAAAGGCAGCATGAGCAGGGGAGGGTAGAGAGAGAGGGAGACACAGAATCAGAAGCAGGCTCCAGGCTCTGAGCTAGTTGTCAACACAGAGCCTGATGCGGGGCTCGAACCCAGAACTGTGTGATCATGATCTGAGCCGGTCGGATGCTTAACCCACTGAGCCACCCAGGCACCCCAAGTGAGCTATATTCTTTTTTTTTTTTTTTTTTAATTTCTAGGAGAGAGAGAGAGACAGCGTGAGCAGGGGAGAGTCAGAGAGAGGGAGTCACAGACTGAAACAGGCTCCAGGCTCTGAGCTGGCAGTCAGCACAGAGCCCGACACGGGGCTCGAACCCATGAACCGTGAGATCATGACCTAAGCGAAAGTTGGACGCTTAACCAACTAAGCCACCCAGGCACCCCCCAAGTGAGCTATATTCTTATTATTTTTTTAAATCTCTGGATGGTAATAGATAATATTAAAGGTGATAAATCATGAAATGATGATATATCTACTCCTCCTGCTCCTAGAAAAATATCTGACATATATTAGGTGGTTAATAGATTTCATAAATTAATGGGTAAAAATAGAATTAGAGGTGTGAAGGGTGAGTTAAGGTGGATGCATTTCTTCACAAGGTTTTTTAAATTATGTGCCTTCTGAAATGTGACCATATTAATATATTTATTTTAAAAGTTATATAGTGGGGTGCATGGGTGTCTCAGTCAGTTAAACATCTGACTCTTGATTTTGGCTCAAGCCATGATCTCATGGTTCATGGGTTCAAGCCCCATGTTAGGCTCTGTGCTGATAGTGTAGAGCCTGCTTGAGATTCTCTCTCTCTCTCTCTCTCTCTCTCTCTCTCTCTCTCTCTCTCTCTCCCCTCCTCCTCCTCCTCCTCTTCCTCCTGCTTGGGATTCTCTCTCTCTCTCTACTCCTCCACCACTTGCATGTGCTCTCTCTCTCAAAATAAATAAGCTTAATAAAAAATTATATATAAAAGCTAAATTGTTTAACTCTTAGTTTAACTATAAACAAAATATATCTGCATAACCAATATCTGTCAAAAATTTAATTGGATTATAATATTGAATATGCCCTTCAGAACTTCAGAAATAAGCATTCTTTCTATTGGGTAAGCAACATTGTTGATTACTTTAGGTTATTCAAATCCTACTGCTGCATTAGGCAAGATTAGCAGAAAGCAAAGTACCTTAAACTCATTCTCTAAATTAGGATTCTTCAATGTATGGTCCATGGAACATTGGTTGCCTTGCATATATTTTAACTATTCCGTAAGTGGGTTAACGGTTTGCCAGTGACATCATTATGTCAACAAAATGATGTCACTGGCAAACCATTATTTTCCCAACTAAATCTGACATAAATGTATCCCAAAGGATACGGATAACTTTGTTACTTAAACCAGAGGAAACACAGAAAATACATGGGCTTCTTTCAACATCATACTCATCATGGCAAAATAGGTACAATGAGATTCAATTGACACTCTGAAGAAAGTTGCTAAAGTCAGCTATGGGTGTCTCTCACGAAAGGATAACTCGTAATGGAATTACATCCCTGCCATAAATGATTAGAGTAGTGGGACTAGTAGATGAAGTAACTGTTGTCAAACAGCAGGTACGCACAGGCGTCTGAGGCCTGAGAGAAAGGAAAGAGACAAGTTGAATCCTACTTTTTCCATGAATTTCTATCTGGATGCAATTTCTAGTCTATTATACAGCAATGGGAAACCCAAGAAATACTTAGAAGCATTGCTGAGTTCAGGAAACAGATACAGTTGTTCAAGGGAACTGAGGTGGCTGGAACTGTGGGAGATACCAGGGAATAAGGGGCAATGCAAGAAAAAGCCCTAGAAAGGTATTTGGATGACTACTAACCTGAGAATGTTTAGGGTGAAACTCTTTGAGGATCCAAGCAAAAACCAAGCTCTGGGGAGATATAAGCTGAACAAGTTTCAGAATTTATAAAACTCCCAGAGACATTTTAATTCCTACCACTTATAGTGAAGACACCTCTTTGAAAACCCAGGGTAGGTAGTAGAGATCCAAAAAGGCTCAGCCTTAGTAGCAGGACTAAACTAGCCCTAGAAAAATTCCCCTCTAGATCCATTCCAGCAACTCTTGTATTTTTTAAATTTGATTTAATTTTTTTTTTAGAGAGAGAGATTGAGAGTGTGAGTGAGGGGCAGAGGGAAAGAGATTGAGAGAATCCCAAGTAGGCTCTGCATTGTCAGCACAGAGCTTGGCATGGGGCTCAATCCCAGGACTCTGGGATTATGACTGGAGCTAAAACCAAGAGTGGATGCTTAACCAACTGAGCCACCTAGGTGTCCCCATTCTAGTAAGTCCTAAAAACAAGGCTCGAAGGATCATATTTATCTGCAAGTAACTTCCCTGCTTTCCAAAACAGATTACAACACTACTTAAAAGAAGAAAAAACCCCTAAATAACTAAAAATGAAATATTACAATGTCTAGCATTCAATTAAAAATTATTAGATATGGGACAAAACAAGAAAATGTGAATCATAACTTAGAGGGGAAAAAAAAAAGGCAATAGAGCGGGCCAAAATTGGCAAAGAAGATGAAATTACCTAACAAGAACTATAAAATAGCTCACTGAAATATACTCAAAGACTTAAAGGGAAACATGAACAAAACCAAGAAAGGATTAAAAAGATATCTTTAAAACTCTATTACTTCTGGAGCTGGAAACTGCAATATCTGAAAATGTTTAAGAGCAGACTGGGTACTTAAGAAGAAAATGACACTGAATTAGAAGTTATAGTAATAAAAATTGGCCAAAATGAAGTACAGATAATAAAAAGACTGAACACAAAAAATGAACATTACCCTCACTGACCTGTAGAAAAATACCAAACAATCTAACATGTGTAACTACAGTTCCCAAAAGGTAAAAATGTTTGAATAAATGTTGGCTAATAATTTTCAAGATTTAATGATAATTATCTAAAGATGTAAGAAACTCACCAATTTCCAAACAAAATAAAATAAAAAAAAAAATCCATACCAATATACATCCTAATTAAAACTGAAGAGGCACCTGTTGGCTCAGTTGGTTAAGCATCTGACTTGGGCTCAGGTCATGATCTCATGGTCTGTGAGTTCAAGCCCCGCATTAGGTTCTGACAGCTCAGAACCTGGAGGCTGCTTCGGATTCTGGGTCTCCTTCTCTCTCTACCCTTCCTCTGCTCACTCTCTTAAAAATAAACGCTAAAATTTTTTTAAAAAGCTGAAAAGGAGAGATGGTGTGAAAATTATTAAAACAAGTCAGAGGGAAAAAAAGACATATCACTTAGAGTCTAAGAATGGTTAGTATCCAAAATCTATATTTACCAAACTCAACATCCAAAAAACAAGGGAAAAAAGACATATCACTTAAAGAGTATAAGAATGGTTAGTATCCAAAATCTATAAAGAATTTACCAAACTCAACATCCAAAAAACAAATCTTCCAATGAAGAAATGGGCAGAAGACATGCATAGACACTTTTCTAAAGAAGACATCCACATGGCTAACAGACACATAAAAGGATGTTCAACATCACTTACCATCAAGGAAATACAAATCAAAACCACAATGAGATACCACCTCACACTGTCAGAATGGCTAAAATGAACAACTCAGGAAACAATAGATGTCAGTGAGGATGCAGAGAAAGGGGAACACTTCTGCACTGCTGGTGGGAATGCAAACTAATGCGGCCACTCTGAAAAACAGTATAGAGGGTTCCTCAAAAAACTAAAAATAGAACTACCTTATGACCCAGGATTTGCACTACTAGGAATTTATCCAAAGGATATGATGCTGATTCGAAAGGGTACATGCACCCCAATGTTTGTAGCAGCACTATCAACAATAGCCAAATTATGGAAAGAGCCCAAATGCCATCGACTGATGAATGAAGAAGATGTAGTATATATATATATATTACACACACACACACACACACACACACACACACACACACACACACACACACTGGAATACTACTTGGTGATGAAAAACAGTGAAATCTTGCCATTTGCAACAGTGTGGATGGAATTAGAGGGTATTATGCTAAGTGAAAATAAGTCACTCAGAGAAAGATATACGTCATATGATTTCACTCATGTGGAATATAAGAAACACAACGGATGAACATAAGTTCATAAGGAAGGAAAAGTAAAATAAGACAAAAACAGAGAGGGAGGCAAACCATAAGAGACTCTTATATACGGAGAACTAAATGAGGGTTGTTGGAGGAGAGGTGGGTGGGGGTATGGCTTAAATGGGTGCTGGGCATTAGCACGGGCACTTTTCAGGATGAGCCCTGGGTGTCATATGTAAGTGATGAATCACTGGGTTCTACTCTTGAAGCCAAGCTACACTGTATGTTAGCTAACTTGAATAAAAAAATAACGGCTATAGTGTTCTCACGAAAATCTATGCGCGCCACAGCCATGGCAGAGACATTTTTAAAGTACCAGAAGAAAAAAAAAGTAGCAACCAATATTAGATATCCAGCAAAAACATCTTCCAAATGAATGTGGAATACAGATTTTTGTAGACACCAATAGGTGGGAGGATTTATCTGCAGCCGACTTGCATGACAAAAAATGATCAAAGGAATTTCTTCAGGCAGATGAAAAATAACACCAAATGGAAAACTGGGTCTCTTTCTAAAGAGGTGAACAGTACTAGCAGTGGTAAATATTGGGTAAAATGTTTTCCTATTTTCAATTTTTTTCTGTTATAACGGACTTTAAGACAAAAAATAATATTGCATTCTTGGATTTTTAACATGCATAAGCAGAAGGTATGAGAACAATAGCATAAAGGGTGAGAGTGCAGAAATAGAAGTATATTCCTTTAAGTAACTATATTATATGCGAAATTGCATAAGGTTATTTGAAGGGACAAAGTGACAACTTACAAAACATTAGGCCTCTAGCAAATAATTTAGAAAAGTCAACCTATAAGCTAAAAAAATCTTCAACACTAACGATAAGAATTACACATGGTGAAAAAGCAGAAAGCCAGGTGGGCAAAACACAATGAGAACATAGGCGACCACATGATATCAATGACACACAAAGTGGAAGACCAAGTAGATATCAAGCAGGAAGATGTTTTTCTTTACAGTTTGCTGATACAAAAGGTAGGAATCAGCCCCCCACCTATGTGTTACACACACATCTGGCAGAAATGCTAGACCACATTTTGTTTCGTTTATCACTGAAAACCCACACCATAGAGGAAGACAACTTTAAATTCTCATTTGGTCAATGATTATCTTGTAACCCATAATTCAGACTAGAAAAGCTGCATCGGGAATTCTCCTGATGGGGCACCAGCTCTGTGGGCAGCAAGTCACAGTTTGCTTTGCAAATAAAGAACCGGCACCTGAGTGTTATTCCACAAACTGCTGGAATCTCAGAAAACAGTTACACTTCCTGAGTCAACCTGGGGACAACTGTAAAAGTGATCAAATCATGGACATTGAATGTATGTGTTCTGCATGCTCGGCATAGAAACGGCCAAAAAAGAACACTCTTATATAATGAAGTACGATTATGCTTGAGGAAAAATAAGTATGTACGAGTTCTTTATATTTTTATCTTTGAGAGAGAGAGAGAGAGGAAGAGCATGAACAGAGGAGGGGCAGAAAGAGAGGGAAACACAGAATCCAAAGCAGGCCCCAGGCTCTGAGCTGTCAGCACAGAGTTGGATGCAGGGCTCGAATTGATGAACTGTGAGATCATGACCTGAGCTAAAGCCAATGCTTAAACGACTGAGCCACCCAGGCGCCCCAGTATATACAAGTTTTTAAAGGGAAAGATGAAATAAAATCTTGTCTTCACACCAAAAGAATGATATATGCAGTATCTTGAATAGCCTAAACCTATAATTTCACGGACAAAGCATTGTTATATATAATGCTGTGGATAACCTCTCAAAATATCTTAAGTGCCAACAGTTTTCAAAAGGATTGCCAAGAATTTGGCTCTTTCCCCAAATATGAAGGTTTTCCTAAACTCATTGGAGAAAGAAACTGATGACATATCATTAGACATAGTTAAACCCCACACTTAAATGCTTTACCAGAACATGTAGAATTTTTTGAGAGCCAAATGAATCCAGAGGCTAGAATTGGAACCTATTCTCTGACAAATTGAAATATCCAATGTTCCAGCTGTTGAGTGCAATGTGCTTGTCAACTTTGAATCTGATGGTGCACTGATAACAGTTTTTATTGAGATATATCTCCATAATTTCTGGGGCCTCATTTCATCTTAATATCATGATCAATCGGAAAGAGCCATGAAATACTTGCAGCAGTTACCAATACCCTATAATTGTGGGTTAGGATTTTCTAATTTTAATGAATAAAGGCTAAGAAAGGAAACTGACCATCTAGCTCAGTCAGTCTGTAAGTCAGAAATTTCTGGTGAAAAAGTCACATTTATAGACTCTAGACAGAAATAGCGTTATTTATTTTATAAAATGGGAATACATATGATCAGAATTCATTTGTTAAGTGTCATTATGCCTGGCATACATTAAAGGGACACAAGGCAGGCAAGAATAATTGTAGAGAGACAAGGTTGGCGATTTCTCAGTAGGTCATGAGAAACATGACAATTGTTTGGGTAAGAGTGTTGCAGTGGAGATTTAGTTTAATGGGTGGATGCAAGGCATAGGTGCTAAATCTATGGGATGTGATAGAGACAAAGTGAGGAGAGGAATCAAAATAAAGCTCATGTTTTTGGCTTTTGTAGAATGTCTTATCTTTTATTGTAATAGCATAGGAAAAAGAACAAGTTTCAGGTAACAGAAAGGATGTTCCATTTTTAAAAAATATTTTTATTTATTTCTAGGAGAGAGAGAGAGAGAGAGAGAGAGCATGAGAAGGGGAGGGTCAGAGAGAGAGGGAGATACAGACTCCGAAATAGGCTCCCGGCTCTGAGCTGGCAGTCAGTACAGAGCCCGACGCGGGGCTCGAACCCACAAACCGCGAGATCATGACCTAAGCGAAAGTCGGACGCTTAACCGACTAAGCCACCCAGGTGCCCCAAGGACGTTCCATTTTATCAGGTTGAGTCTAAGGACTATGAAAACTCAATAAGAAAATGTCCAATAGGAAGTTATTTATATGAGCCTCATATACAGGAGAGGAATTTTGATTGGACATGAACATTTTGAAGTTGTCAGAATACCTATGCTAATGAAGGAGCACCTGGGTGGCTTAGTCGGTTAAGCATCTGACTTTCGCTTAGGTCATGATCTCGCGGTTCGTGGGTTCGAGCCCCGCGTCGGGCTCTGTGCTGACTGCCAGCTCAGAGCCCGGAGCCTGTTTCAGGCTGTGACTCCCTCTCTCTCTGACATTCCCCTGCTCACGCTGTCTCTCTCTCTCCTAGAAATAAATAAAACATTAAAAAAAAAAAAAAAGAATACCTATGCTAATGCAAACCATAAATGTGAGATCATCATCCAGAAAGCACGTGAGTGAAGATAATATAGGGCAGGGGCACCTGGGTGGCTCAGCTGGTTAAGTGGCCGGCTTCAGCTCAGGTCACGATCTGACAGTTCATGAATTCGAGTCCCACATCGGGCTCTGTGCTGATAGCTCAGAGCCTGGAGCCTGCTTTGGATTCTGTGTCTCCCTCTCTCTCCGACCCTCCCCCGCTCATGCTCTGTCTCTCTGTCTCAAAAATAAATAAATATTAAAAAATGTTTTCTAAGAAAGAAAGTATAAGGCAGATATAAAAGGAAGGACACATTCGGGGTAAGATAGAGGAAGGATTATCAAGAGATTTGGTGTCAATGAAGTCTAAGGAAGAGAATCTTTCAAGACAGAAGGGTCGGGAATCAACTGACAAAAGTGTGACTGAGAAATGGAGTGGCTTGAAGATGAAAAGTATCTATTGCATTTACGGAAATAGATTTCATTTTAGCAACCTTATTTTGAGCAGGATCATTGAAATGATCTGAGTGGAATTCAGACTGGATTTGGTTAAAGAGTGAATGGCAGGTGTACTGAAATAGTGAGTATAGACAACTATTTTTTTTAATGTTTTATTTATTTCTTGGAGAGAGAGAGAGAGACAGCGTGAACAGGGGAGGGTCAGAGAGAGAGGGAGTCACAGACTCTGAAACAGGCTCCAGGCTCTGAGCTGCCAGTCAGCACAGAGCCCAACGTGGGGCTTGGACCCACGAACTGCGAGATCATGACCTAAGCAAAAGTCGGACGCTTAACCAACTAAGCCAGCCAGGTGCCCCGACAACTCTTTATTTTTAAAATATTTCAAATGTTGATTTATTTATTTTTGAGAGAGAGAGATACAGAACACAAACTGGGGAGGGGCTTTTGTAATACTGCTGGACTTTTGAAAGCAGTATTATAGAGTTAGGAAGACATTGATCTCAATTCCAATATCTGAATTGGTGGGGGCTGTGAAAGATTCAACAGCTTCCACTCGAAAAGAAAGACAATGTGCTTATAGCATAACTGGATTTACAGTGAGGCAGAAATTTGTTTGCTGAGTAGGGTGTTTGAACTGATGGCTTGAGAAATGAAACATATTTAGGTCATGGAAACACTCAGATTATGACAATGTGAATGGCTAAAGGAAAAAAATGTTTCTGTAGAACAAGGAGGTTAAGGAACTGAGAAACCAAATGCTGGATGGGTTCTAGAAAGGAAAGAAACCTTTTCCAGAATGCAGGAAAACTTCTGCGTCGAGAGGAATAGAGTGAACCAAGTCTAGAGTAGATAACAGTGACAAAATGAGGTATGTAGTGGGATGTATACCTCAAAAAGCAAGAGTATTTTATATTATGGGAAGAATAAAGATCTGGTTGTAGTAATGGGGAACAAGGATGATGCCAATCTGATCTCCCTACCCTGAAATAGGTGTGAAAGAGCCTTCACTTGAAAAGGGATTATGTCAGGGCACCTGGGTGTCTCAGTAGTTTAAGCATTTGACTCTTGATTTCTGCTCAGGTCAAGATCTCACAGCTTGTGAGATCGAGCCCCACGTTGGGCTCTGTGCTGACCCTGGAGCCTACTTGGCATTCTCCATCTCCCCCTCTCTCTCAGCTTCTCCTGGGTTCATGGTCAGCTCCCTCTCTCTCTCAAAATAAATAATTTTTTTTCTTTTTTTAAAGAAAAGGGATATGTCAACTCCAAGGATTTAGCTTTAGTTAAGGTTTTTCTTAAGGGTTTAAGCTTTAACTAAGTCTTTTTCAGTTAAGGTTGTTACTTAAGGGTTAAGGTTTTAGCTAAGTCTGTGGAGGAAAGTATGATTAATGAGGTATTAGAAATAACAGAGGACATGGTGGAATGATTTGATGACTTGAGATAAAGAGATCTTTTCTTTGAATTTCAGAACTATTTAACTACCTGACTACAATCCCCGCTTGGACGTATCAAAAAAACTTACTGGCCTAAACCCATGAAAGAATTAACACATGATTTCCCCTGCACATTCCTCTCCTCCCCACACCCCACCGAAAACATCCTATCCTTCTTGTAGAATGTTCTAGATCTACCATCATATTTCAGCTGGAGTTCTCCAATGGCTTTCTGGTTCATCCTGCTTCATACTACTTTCCCCTCAGTCTTTCTTCACATTGTAGTCAGTGTGCCAGTTTTAAAAATTCAAATGTCTTAGTATTGCTCTTGGGATAGAGGCAAAACTCCTTTAACATGGTATACAAGGGCTGCATCATCAAGCCTCTCATTATCTCCTGGGCTTCATTCAGTTAACACTCTGGCTCACTCTGCACCTTAGCCAAACGGATGTCGTTGCAATCCATCAAACACATCATGTTCCTTTTACCATGGCTTGGCTGTTACCTGTGGCTGTGTCGATCTAAAATGTTATCTTATTTTTTCCTTACTCACCCTTTTGCCATGTTAAGTAGGCTAGGTCCTTCAGATCCCAGCTTAAGCATCAGACTGATTCATTCAGGTTCCTTTGCTGAATATTCTTAGATCCTAAATGTGAAACAGAAAACCATATCATTTCTTGGAAAAAAACATAGGACAATATCTTCATGGCCTTAATATAAGACAGGGATTGCAGATAACTGGGGGAAATTATGAACTGTTCAATTAAGGGCACTGGGATAACTGTGTGCCCATTTGGGAGAAAGAGTAAAAATAAATCGCTACCTCACATGATACAGATAAAGAAGTTTCAGGTGAATTAAAGAGATGCATTATCTTCTAGGAACATAAGAGAATACTTTCATGTCAATAAGACAACTCAATAAGAAATGGACAGAATACCTGAATAGGCATGTGACAAAAAAGGAATACCCAGATGGTCAGTGAGTAGATGAGAATATGTTCAACATTATTCTTTATTACAAAAATGCAAATTAAAACCACAATGCGCTACTACATACCCAGTAGAATGGCTAAAATTGGAAGAGTAACAAGAGTTGGTACAAATGTTGAAAAGCTGGAAATTTCATATATTACTGGTGGGAATGCAAATGGTAGAGCCATTTTAGAAAATAGATTGGCAATAAACATACATCTACCCTATGACTCAGTGATTATATTTTAAGTATATGCCCAAGATAAATGACAGCCTAGTACCCAAACGGACATGTACAAGCATATTCATAGTATCTTTATTCTTAATAGCTATAAACTGGAAATTGCCCAAATGTCTATTAACAGTAGATGTGTAAATAGTATTACATTTATACAATGAAAACAATAAAAATAATAAATTGCTGTTACCTATTATAACATAGGTAAGATTCATAAAGTCTCCCCTGTAAAAAAAGCCTTACCTCAAAGAAGAAATATTGTGTAACAGTTATATAAATAATGCCAGTCAATAGTGATGAAACAAGGAAAAGTAATCTATGGTGATAAAAGTCAGAATAGTGGTTGCCTTTATATGATAGGAAAGATGGTATTGATTGGAAAGTGGCATGAAAAAAACTTCTAGGGTCCTAGAAATGTTTTACCTCTTTATTTTGTTGTTGGTTACATGGATGTATTAATATGTAAAAGTTCATTAAGATATACATTAAGATTTGTGCCCTTTACTATTTGTTGTTTCTATCTCTATAAAAATATTAAGAGAACCCTCAAGAACTTATCCCTGTGCATCATTGGAATTTCACTAGAATGTAAGATCCATGAACCTAGGGACCTTGTCAGTCTTAGTAACAAAGTAAATGAATGGATGTAAAGAGAATTGGAAGGCTGGATCAAGGGAAAGGAAGCTCAGGATATGATGTTGAGAGGATTTGCTAGTATAGGTGGTCTCTAAACTATTGTTTTCAAACTACAGAATATAGCAAAATTCCTTTGGGAGATGACTGGGTATCCCAAGAAATTTTGACATAGTAGGTTAGGGAGTGGGGCCCAAGGATCTGAGGTTTTAACAAGTACCCCAAATAACTCTAATATAGATAGTCCTAGGTTCATACATTGGGAATGATCTTTCTAAATGTTTATACTGTGGAAAGAGTCAAAGTCAAAAGAAATCATCCAGGAATGACCACACCCTAAAAAGGAAGGTCAAGCTTTGTAACAGAGCTGGTCACTCCTTTCTGGGCAGACCTTCAGTAGTGACCTACAACATGAACCTTGAGATCAGCAGTACTAGTGGAGAGATCTGGCGGCTGTGGTGAACCCTGGTGGAAGGGCAGGTATGAGTGTCTGCAGCCACTACACAAAAGTATGGGCTATAGGAAGTGGTTAGTAAGAAAAGATGGGTCAACTGGATTGGAACAGGTGAGGAGGGGGAAGACCTGGCTGACCCACTGACTCACTGAGTACTCAAAGCATGCTGTAATGCTACTTCAATTCTTTTTTAAAGTTTATTTTATCGAGAGAGAGAGAGAGAGAGAGAGAGAGATGAGCAGGAGAGGGGCAGAGAGAAAAGGAGAGAATCCCAAGCAGGCTCTGTGCTGAAATCAAGAGTCCAACACTCGGGGTGCCTGGGTGGCTCAGTCGGTTAAGTGTCCGAGTTCGGGTCAGGTCATGATCTCCCGGTTTGTGGGTTCGAGCCCCGTGTCAGGCTCTGTGCTGGCAGCTAGCTCAGAGCCTGGAGCCTGTTTCGGATTCTGTGTCTCCCTCTCTCTCTGACCCTCCCCTGCTCACGCTGTCTTTCTCTCTCTCAGAAATAAATAAAAATTGAAAAAAAAAAGAGTCCGATGCTAACTGACTGAGCCACCCAGGCGCCCCAATACTACTTCAATTTTTTTTTTTTTTTTGCTTTTTTTTGCACTTTTCACTTTTAACTTTGTGTTACTCTTGTTTGTTTACATGGCTCCTTTGGCTTCTAAGACTGTGAAATTCTTGATGGCAGAGGCGAGGTCATATTTTCCCCAGTAGTTTATACATGTAGTATGGAGCATAGTACAGAATAATGCTCGACAGGTTTTTCTTTAATGAACAAACGTCTGGATTCCACTGAGGCCAGAATTCAGGGGGAAGTGAGATACTAAACATAAGTTTCAGGAAACAGTGTATACATACCAGCATGCATGTGAACATGGGAATGACGAGACAGGATGACCTTGGCAAGCTGGGAAACTCTGAAGGTTTTGTGGTCAAGCATGCTGATACGTGTCATGTCAATGGAAAGTCATCTTTGCATGTGTTGATAGAATCTTTTATGAAGACGTGGAATTAAGATAGAGGCCACATTTTGGTTTGTTATACTTTGGCATTGAGCATAATAACCAACTCAGGGCAAAATGCTTATTTCCTATGAGTGATTAATTAGGCATTACACAACTGTGTGTTGTCAGCATCAAGTGTTTTCTGTCATCAGATTTCAAAAGAACTTTTTATCTTGTTTCTGCATGGGAATAAGGAAATTCAATAACCATGAATATTTCAAAGTGCTTATAATTAAAACTTCATGTGCTTGGCACAAAAACGTGTTTTAAAGATTGAGCCAATTGTTTGCTGATTCTGCTGTCAGCCTGCACCCTCTGGAAGGAGTGAAATCTCTCTTTTTTTGGGAAGCGTCAATAATCTTCAAAACAGAGTCAAATGTTCTTGTGGTATTTTCTGCTAAGCTTTCCATTTGGGGCAAACTAAACTCACCCAAAGCTGGAGATAGACAAACTTTTACCACGTTGAGCCACTGAAATAGAATACAGCCACTAGTGCTAAAGAGGAGTGTGGTGGTCTTACTCCTTTCCAGCTGGACCTGAGGGAGGGTTAAGCTGCGCAGAGTCCTTAGAGATGGGGTGGCTGTCCTTGTGCAAAGTTGGCGTAGGATGGTGGTTAGCGATAACAGTGGTGTGTGGAGCCAAAGGAATACATGCTAGAGGTTGTGTACTACAGTAACTCAACAGTGTCAAAGTCAAGGTAATCAGTCCTGAACTGTCTCCAATATGAGGGTCCTGTACTAACAGCAAATGGAAGACTAGACCTTAATCAGGGCAGAGAGAAGCATGAGGAAAACAGTGAGAAAGTGGTACAGATGCAAATAGATCCGGAATATGCCCAGGTGGAATGCAAGCTTCCATGATGGCTCTTGGGGCCACTGTGAATGGTCATGTTTGAATCATTTAAAGGAGACAACCGGAACAGATAGGGATCACTCACCTCCTGCCATGCAATGCAAAGAAACACTAGATTCAGAGGTCATCAGCAAAGTGCCTTGCGAGAAGCAGATGTTGACCACAGAGAGTAGGAAAGCTACTGAGCTTCATTTATTTTGTAATCAGAATGTTCAAGAAACAGACCCGAGCTTTACAATTATCATTAAGCAGATGGGGAAAACGATGCTTGGGAGGAAGTGGGAACAATGAAACCCTTCCCATGTTTCCCAAAGTCTGCAACTTTGGCTCAGTTTACTGCTTTCCCCGAGTCGGCCTCTATATGATCTCATTCATTACACTCTGACTGTCGAGTGACCGATTTAAAAGTATTTCTTCTCTATCTCTGTTCTCAGTTGATTACAAAGCTCCATTTCTGGAGAGCAGCTTTCATTAAATCATTCCTAATAATGGCGAGCCAAGGTTCACTCAATTTACAGCGTGATACACGGTTCCTTTATTGTTTTTTCTACAATTTATAATTATTTTCTTTGGGGAGTGAAGGTTAAGAGTAAAGTGCAATAGTCTATGCAATTTTCTCTAATTCTCAATATAGTAAGGTCTAGGTATATGCCTATTGGGTAGCAAATCAATTTTCATAATTATGCTAAATATTCTTTTGGTTTTGTAAAATCAGTGTCAAGCCTTGACTTCCCAGCCCTCCTCAGCTACAGGTACTATGTCATCAGACTACAGGCTTTGTGTCCCCCAGGTCATGGGCCAATATTGTGATATTAAGCCAAGCTGGCAGGATATTAGGAACCCTGTTCACATCGGTGGGTGGAGTCTGTAACTGGTCTTGCTGTTCTGAGCACCCAAATATCCACCTCACCATAAACACCAGGCATCTGCCACAGCTCCTTTATAGCTAGTTTAGTAGTCCCTCTTTGGAGCCCGGCCCCAAACTCCCTCTTCTCTTGGATGGAGCCCTAGTTCTCTACTTAGTCCTTGCCAAGACTTCATCCTGTAGCTGGACCCTGCCTTCTGTTCCAAGGTCCTAGCTCGGGTCCTATGCCAAACAAGACATATTACCCAGCCCTAGGAATTACCTTCTACTGGAATGCAGATTATCTACTGGGGGCTCTTGTTCTTGTCCCCTACCCTCTATATTAAAAGCACTGTCAATATCATCATTGGCTCACATGAACCCTGAGTTTACCATATTCACTGAATACTACATTCCTCAGAGCCCAGCACCAACGTTGGGTCAATCCCCATAACCCTAGCACACATCATCTGTAACAGCTTCTTTCCAAGCTAGCAGGTCAGGAGTTGGAATACGTCTTGGGGGTTGTATCTGGCTTTCATAAGAAAAGTCCAATGATTTCAGAGAAAAATGTGGAATCAGAGAATCCTGTATACACCAAGAAGACAAAGATAGCATTTTGACCAAGGTGAATAGCAAGGACAAATTCAAAGCAACTGAGGACATGTCATTCTCTAACTTTCCCAGCTTTAGCTCTAGTCCCATTAGTTGCTCCCCTAAGACTTCTAACCTGTAAGTCTAGCCTCACCTACCCTATGAGTCTGGAAGGAACTAGCCCGGCGAGATGTCAGGTATCTCATCTTTACAAACAAAACTGAGTGCTCCTGTCTGGTACCTCATGTGCCTGGATGTCTGTCTTGGGTATGTAAGTACCCACTTCTTCAGAGCCATTCACCTTTCTTCTCCAATGCCCAACCCATACCACAGGGTTCCTTTTTGTTTGTTTTCTTAACTTGTACTCTGAATTCACAGAAATGTGTGCAGAACCCTAGTTTACTTCCTCAAAACTCTGATGCTCTACTAATCTCATGTAAGCCAACTTCCCTGAAGAGTTGGATCTAGTTTCCTTTATGCCTAAATTCTCGACCAGATGGACCACTCCCAACCCCCAGGATGCATGCTGGTCTGATTCAGCATCATTACACCTCAGAACGCCTATTGCCATGCCCTACCCATCGTATCAGGCCTCATTGACTCTCACCACTGATCACTCCTGACTGAGTTAATCATGTCCTCCCTGAATACTGTGATTTGGATGCAGTAACCGTGTAAGTGGTCAGCTCAGCAGCCAGATTCATGCCATTAGCCCTGTTCTGGCCCTAGCTTCACTCCAGCACCATTCAAGTTCAGTTTTCTTTCCCTCCTCACCGGCCTGTCATGTTTCATACCTAGGGTGTTTTACACTTAATCCCCTTGTCAAGAGAGGAGCGTCTCTGGTCGTAGCACAGACACTAGCCATGAAAATCCCTATTCTGTATAATGATTAAGGCACCGGGAAGAATGAGGAATTTGCCAGCGAATATATTTTGATTCTGCTCGAACAGTGTTTTAATTTTCTTGCTTTCTCTTTCTCTTTTTAAATATCACCCAGTAAGACTTACTTCCCCTTTCACTATAGGCTCCACCACTCCAAATTGTCTTATAACTGGACTGCTTTAATCATTTAGCGTATTTGCCTAGACCGTGAGTGCATTTGGATTTCAAAACCTAGCTAAAGTAACTTTAAGGAAGAGCAAAAGGCTGAAGTAAGCATCTGAAAAAAGCAATTGCAAAGGAAAGAAAATCAAACTTTAGTATTCATGTATTTTTCAAGTATCTATGATTGCAAATTGGCTTCATGTAATAAAAAATGCTGGCAATAACATATCCAATGTTATATGGGATTAGCAAACAATGCATTTGAATTGTTCTGTATAACAGAGGAAAAGTCTCCCTGATAAAGTGCAAGAAGAACAAGAAAGATTATAAGAGACCATTTTTTTAATGAGAGACAATTTTTGAGGCAGTGAAATGATCTGTTCACGATCTGGTAGATGATTCTGTTCAGGAAATATAATTTAAAATACTACCTTGATCCAAATACATTTCATTTCTGTTAAGAGGACTGACAGTCAAAAGAAGGGTTTGAAGAGCTTGGTTGTCATATATAGTATTGCTTTTAGTTTATGAAAAATTTAAGTTATGTGTTTCAACTATAATTAAAAATGGTACATCTATTATATAGAAAAACATATATATAAATAAATATAAATATATTATAAATTATAATAAATTTAAATATAATAAATATTATATATGTATGTATACAAATCACACCAAACCAAATGTATTAGCTCTTCCTTGAATATATTATTTTCCTATATTCCTCATCTTAAGCTTTAGACTCACTCTGAACTCTTCAGACTCATTCTGAATTCTTCCTTTTAATTCTTCTTCATATCCAATCAATTCTCCTCCACATTCTGTCAATTCCATTCCTTGCCTTCTCTCTTCTTTCCTTCCCTCCCTCCCTTCCTTCTTTCCTCTTTCCCTTCCTTCTATCCTTCCTTCTTACCTATCATCTATCTACTTACCTCTTAAATTCTGAATTAATTTACCTTTCTTCATCTGTATGATGACCACCCAGTCCATCTGAATGGATGGATTCTCTCATCTGAATGACTGTAATAGTCCCTAATTTTTCTCTTGTTTCCCTTCTGAATCCTCTGCATTCTCCATATGATCTTAAAATTAAAATAAGCCTATCAATTTCTATATAAAATCTCTAAAACCCTTCCATGTCCCCCATCAAATATCCAATAATATCTTAACTCTTCTTCCTTGACATATTGTTATATGACACTCTTTGCAGCCTAGACCCAGTCACTTTTCCAGCCTGATTGTGGGGTTCCTTACACTGCTCTCCAGAGGATGCCACACAGCCTCCTCTTCTATGGAGCTTTTCACATTTTCTTTGGGTCCTAGAAATAGTCTATTCCCTTTGCCTGTAATGTCCGTTCTGCTCCTATATACTCAGTGCACCCCTAATCAGCATGTTACCTCATCTGCAAATCTTTCCATAACACCTTTGGTAAGAGCTAGTGGTTCCCTTCTTTTTGCCCTTATTGCTACTTCTTCATTTATATAGTTCCTAGCATGGAACAGACATAATGCTAAGAGCCAATGATCCCAAGATGGACCGAGTAGACTTCCTGAAAAGAGCTCATGATGATGCAGTGGGGAAAACAGATGGTAAAAACTATGATTGAATCTAATGGAACAATTGCTCACTAAAGGAATGTGCAGAGACTATGGTAGTATCAAGGACAAACAGAGAAGTCAAGATGGTGCAAATATGAGAAACTTCTTTGAGGTGGGGGGTCTCTGTAACTGTATGTATTACTTCATAGTACAGATGTTTGCATGTGTGTATATATGAGTATGTGGCAGAATACAGAACACCACTATCATCATTGTACTAAAACTGGCACATAGTCATAGACATTGGGTTCCCTGTAAAGTTGCTCTGGTAATATCGGAAGAGTCTAGAAAAGGTGCTCTTATTGATAGACTACATGGGTTCACCACTTTAAAAGATATATGACATTCAGCAAAAGACATAACTTCACCAAGCTTCATTGTCAACATTTGTGAATAAAAGCAAAATTACAGTACGTGTCCCAATAGTTGTGAGGGTTAAGTGGTTTAATATATGAAAACCTCTTAGTATATTGTCAGGTATATAGTAGCATTCAAAAAAATCTTAGCTATTATTATTGTTGTTTTTGTTGATAATGTTGTTATAATTATTATTGATACAACAGCTACTCAGGTTTTTATATGATACTCTTCAAAACCTGAATTACATTTCATCTGAGCTCAACCAGGACATGAGAACTGTTCTTGGCTTGATGGGTTTTAGCCTACTGGACAGGAATCAGGCTGAAGTATCATAGTACCAGAAAAAACAACAAAAACAACAACAGTACTTTCTGGATTAATTGATCAAGGCTTTTGGATTCAATAAAGCAGGATTATCTGACACCAATGTTTGGAGGATTTAGCATCATTCCAAGTCTGAATATTAATAAAGATGCAAAATATGAGGCCTGGATCAGCATGACTAAACTGCCTGCTTCAAACTTAACCTAAAATAGAGTCAAAAAGATATGTAGACAGAGAGCAAAAAAAAAAAAAAATGAAAGGAACATAAGGAATGAAGATAGAAAGGGAAGTCAGAAAGGGAAGAATGAGAAGACAGAAGGAAAGGTAGAAGAAATGTAAGTGGAGGAAGAGAAAAAATACTAAAGGAAGAGAATTAAAACAATTGATGTGACAAAATGTGATATAAACCAATAGCCTTGAAAGCCCTATATTTTAGATGGGGATGATATTCAAACTACTTAACAACCAGGAAGGTGCAACAACTGACCACTCAGAATGGGCACGCTGTATGTCCTCTATATGTCTCTAACAATTGACCAGCAGTTTTGATCTTAGGCCACATTTCAACTCAGATGTCCTACTGCTTAAAAAGTCACAGGAAGAATAATGCTCACCTTCTTGGAGAATTATTTTTACTCAGTTAAAAACATTGGTGGGGATATTACTTTTAAAGTAAGAAAAACATGGCATATTATTGATTTGAATGCCAAATTCACAAATATTTCTAGAATAAAACTTGGGACTTCAGAAAGATATTGAGCTTCTTTGGCCACTTAAGACTACTTCATTAGTCCTTCTGGAGAATGTGTTGACTCTTCTTAACCTGAAGGGCATTTGAAGAATATTTCTTAGGTGTCTGGGAAAGGAATTTATTAACCCCACAGTGCTTGGATCTAACAAAAAAGAATAGAACCTTCTTCCCATTTGTGCCTGTGTGATTGGGTGTATCCTGTAAGTAAATTGTGGGCAGGGGAGAGCTTGGAGTGCCAGGGCAAAGTGCCTGCACGAGGAAAGGAAGACTTGTGGGATCTGTGGTAGGTCGGATTCCCCAGTATGCTGATCCAAGTAGAGATGACCATGCAGGATGTTTATTAAGAAGTGTCTTTGGGATCAACAGTGGTGGAAAGGAAAGGAAAGAATCAGGATTGGATAGAGGGAGAAGTTGTTCTGCGATAGAGTCTCAACAAAGGCCTCAAGCAATGCTATTAAGGTGATTTGAAGCTGGGGTGGCCCTGTAGGGTTGTCTGAGTTTGGGCAAGGGGACCAGGATTTTATACCACTTCAGCAATTATTCACTGGATATGGGCTACCCCAGGGAGGGGGTGTGACTTTGGGCAAGATGGGTCTGTTCAGCTGAGGTAATTCCTGTTGATAGGTAATAGTTGAGGGCTACGTTATGTCCAACACTCCCAGCGGTTGGAGGAATAGGTCTTTCAGTTCTGAAAGAGGGAGATCTGCGTGGTGCATCAGAACATTCACTACGGGACAATTCTACATCTGCTGGAGCATTACCCAGCTGGGATCTACTCCCCAAAGGTTAAGCAAGGTGGGCCTTGGGTTGCTTCTGGAGCTCTCAGATATCTGATGCTTCACTGTGAAGGAGTCAAAGTCAGAAGTTTAAATCTCATGTTCCTTTTTCTAGGATTTCAAATTTGCATTCATCTTGGAAATATGTATTGAATATCTAAATTTTTTTTAATGTTTTTTATTTATTTCTGAGAGACAGAGAGAGACAGTGTGAGCAGGGGAGGGTCAGAGAGAGAGGGAGATACAGCATCCGAAGCAGGCTCCAGGCTCTGAGCTAGCTGTCAGCACAGAGCCCAATGTGGGGCTCAAACCCACGAGCCACGAGATCATGACCTGAGCCGAAGTTGGACGCCCAACCGACTGAGCCACCCAAGCGCCCCTTGAATATCTAAAATGTCCCAAGCATTTCTCTAGACACTGGGGATTATAGCAGTAAGCAAGGCAGACATGGTTCTCACCTTCTAGGAACCTACAGACCATAAAAGGATTAAGTTTTCTTATTAAATAGCTAATCCTAGTAATTTGGTAAATATTAGCTACTCTTACCCTTGAGGGCTAAACAGACTAAAACAAGAGAATTATAAATGGGACACTCACTAAACAGTTTTTTGAGGATTTGAGAGTCTACAGTTTAATATGTCATTAATTCAGCACAAAGACTGAATGGGTAATTGGTAGGGAGTGTCAATTGACTTGTTCTTCCTTCATACATTTATTAGTTATATGACTTTGGATAAGCTACTTGACCACTTTGAGACTCACTTCCCTCAACCATGTGTGGTGCAAGTAGGTAGTTTTGCAATGTTATTCCCTATTTTGTTAAAACTCCTATTTGATACTTGAAAGAAAATCATAACTATACATTTGTACCTTTAATCTCTTTGTAAACCACATCCCCCCCTCAACCCCCTGCCAGTGTCTTCAAGTTGCCCAGATCATACTCACATTATGGTGTGACTTCTCATTCCAGATTTAGGTGGCTTTCGTTAGGAGCCCAAGATTTGTCCCCAATTAGTATCTGTATTAGCAATCACCTAGAACAAGAGGGTGAAATCGAGTATTAGCCTAGTTGGGGTGGGAATGCCCAAGCAACCCAGTTCAGAGTTAAACTGAAGCATAGTAGCCTCTGGCATAAACTTTAAAATTGAATAATTAAAATTCAATCATTTTCCTGTCAGATGTATTAATAAAGGCAGTACATAACTGAAAGAAATCATAATCAAGCCGTGTGTATACATATGGCTATTGGATCATCATTTAAGGCTTAATTACCCAGTCAATTCTTGTTTTTTCTACATACGTTGGTTGTTCTGAGTTATTGGGCTGGCCATGGTAGTAAAAAAAAACATAGTCAAATCACAATACAGCAATTGCTATTTTTCCCTATGTAGGGGACTGGCTATTTTGGAGACAAAGCCTCAGAGGTATTTACTATAAGTGAAAAGGAGATGAAAAATGATAGCACCTGCCATTTATTGAGCTCTTCCCATGTGCCAGTTTCTTGACAAGCACCCTCTTTTCATGCTCAGATCAATCCTGAGGCAGGCCTTATTTGTATCTATTTTTTTTTTTTTACATCACACTTTATAATTTTATTTTATTTTATTATTTATTTATTTATTTTACAAATAGTTTATTGTCAAGTTCGTTTCCATATAATACCCAGTGCTCATCCCCACAAGTGACCTCCTCCATGCCTGTATCTATTTTTTATAGACGAGGAAAGTGAGGCACAGAGAAGGAGATAACTTTCCTGAGGTCACAACAATTGCAAAGTGGTAGACTCAGCATTGAAGCCCTGGTCCACCAAGCTTCCTCTCACTTGAAGGCAGTTCTGCATCACTTGTTAGATCCCTTAACACTACAAAATTTGTTATTAGCTTGTAATGCACTCACTTGTAGTTGCTGGTGTGTCCTACCTCTGAGTATATTTGTCCCTTGAAAGATGAACACATGTCATGCATTAAAACAACCACTACTGCCATCATGTCCATCACTAATGTTTATTGGATGCCATGGGTCAGTCCTGGTGTACATAAATTATTTAATACTCACCACAACCTTCGAAAAGAAGCACAAGTATGTCCATGTTACAGATGCAACAACTGAGGCAATAGAGAACCTGAAGAGTAGTTGCTTTAAGTTCGGGGGTTGGCAAACCTGCCTGTGGCCTTTTTTGTACCACGTGGGAGCTAAGAATGGTTTTTGCACGTTTGAAGGGTTAGATGAAACAAAACAAAGTAAGTAACGACAAACAATTGTGTTCCCCACAAAGCCAAAAATATTTACTTTCATGTAGAGAAAAAGTTTTCCAATCCCTGGTATAGAGTCTGTACCATGGAGGTAGTGAGTAATAAAATCAAGGTATATTCATTTTGAATTCCATCCAATCATGGTTCCTATTTGGTTTCACTTCATTTTTTTTTTTTAATGTTTTTTATTTATTTTTAGGAGAGAGAGAGAGACAGCGTGAGCAGGGGAGGGTCAGAGAGAGAGGGAGTGACAGACTGAAACAGGCCCCAGGCTCTGAGCTGGCAGTCAGCACAGAGCCCGACGTGGGGCTCGAACCCACGAACTGCGAGATCATGACCCAAGCGAAAGTCGGACGCTTAACCGACTAAGCCACCCAGGCTCCCCATGGTTTCACTTTAGAGTTTAAAAATAATAGCAACAACAACAGTGCTATCACTAGCTTTTATTTCCTTAGTGTTTACTTCATGTCAGACACATAAGGATGGACTTCACATAATGTATGGTTTCATATACTACTCAGAACACCCCATGAAGGGGCTTCCTGGTGATTGTCCCACTCTACTTCCCTTCCTTCCTTCCTTCCTTCCTTCCTTCTTCCTTCCTTCCTTCCTCCCTCCCTCCCTCCCTCCCTCCCTCCCTCCCTCGCCAGAAAGCTCTCCCAGTTTGTTCAGATATCTAGCCCCCAACCCCATGTAATATAGTAGAAGATGGTCAACCCCATTGTCTGCTCAGGAGTAGATCCTGACAGTCTACGGATCCCAGGGTAGTCCCAGCTCCCAAATCAGTGTGATCATCAGAAGTGGACATGTGACTTCATCCTGGCCAATTGAACTTGAGAGACCTCTTATTTTGTGAGAGTTTCCCTCATTAAAAGGAGACACCATTAAAATGATCCCTCTATGGGGCGCCTGGGTGGTTCAGTAAGTTGAGCATCCGACTTTGGCTCTGGTCATGATCTTGTGGTTGATGGATTTGAGCTCCACATCGGGCTCTGTGCTGACAGCTCGGAGCCTGGAGCCTGCTTCGGATTCTGTGTCTCCCTCTCTCTCTGCCACTCTCCCTCTCTTGCCCTGTCTCTCTCTCTACCTCAAAAATAAATAAACATTAAAAAAAATTTTTTTTAAATTGTCCCTCTTCTTCATCCGATATTAACTTGTCTGGATGTGATGCGTTGATATGCTACAGACATACTGCTCCGATCCTGGGGGATACCAAGCCAATACAGGAAAGAGGACAGGTAGAACTGCAAAGAAGTCGATCCAGTGCTTGACATACCTTGCTTAGAGGCTGCCCTACCTCAGAGTATCTTGTGATGAGAAATAAATGCATTTCCTTATGATTGAGCAGGCTTCAGAGTCATGGTTTTCTAACACAACTGATCTTTGCAGGTAATGTTGTTCCTATTTAATTTTTTAAATTTTGTAATGTTTATCAATTATTTTTGAGAGAGCGAGAGAGAGTGAGCGCACAAGTGGGGGAGGGACACAGAGGGAGGGAGACACAGAGTCCAAAGCAGGCTCCAGGCTCCAAGCTGTTGGCACAGAGCCTGACACGGGGTTCGAACTCATGACCCCAAGATCATGACCTTAGCCAAAGTCGGACACTCAACTGATGGAGCCTCCCAGGCACACCCCTATTGTCCCTATTTTCAAAAATTGATCACAGCTTCTCCTGGCAGAGCTGGGATTGGAACCCAGGCCCTTTCTACTATAAAGCCTGTGACTTGTTTTCCACTATAGTATTCTGACTCGATAAGAAGAAGATAAAGTTTGACCTACAAAATGACATGTTTCACTGTGTTAAGTAACGGGAAAATTTAGGATGTCTGTGCCTACCCAGTTGTCCTTTAGGTATTATAACGCTTTTCTCTGGCATGCAAGTATGATACTACAAACCGCTCCTGGCATATCACACACACTGACATCAGTGAAGAAGCTACCAGACGGTACACATTCCATGGATACATAGGAATAATTTGAAAAGATATAAAGGGTAATTTGTCCTCATTCTGTGACAGAACTCTCATGAATGTGCAGTGGCTCATGTGGCTGCACTGGCTCAATACAGTTAGGCCCATCCTTCTGCAACTTGGGGCCACTTGCCTCCTGTTATGAAGTTGAATGCCATTTTATTCAATCACACCATTAAAATGGCGTCGTCCTATACAGGAAGATACTGACATACCAAAGATTCTCAGATTTTGTGTCTTTGGCAGTATCACCTGCTGACACAATGCTGAATGATAATTGTGACTTCCTGCCCTATAAAAACTCAAAGCATCTGTAATACTTAAGATTTATGACTGCAACCAACGAAATGCAAAATCGTACACATAAATCTATCCTTAGGGATATATAACTGGTGTTTAAGTATATCATTTCCAGTTACTTGAGTTGAAAATCCTCACTAAAAATTCTCACTTCAATTAATACAATTTACAAGTTCTTTTCATACACACATATGCATGCACACACATGTACTTTGTGTATCTATACGTATAAATACATTTGTATGTATAAATGTGAGCATATACTTTCCTTGCTTCCTCATAAACAGTTTATATTTGGAAACCTGAAGGTCAACTATATGACATCAAAGACAGAATTCCAATATTTATTCATTATTCCAATCTAGATATTTAGAAAGTACAGATTTGCTGGGTCTTAAAAAGTATTTTTGACACTGAGTTGAGTTTTCCAGACTGTTCTAGTTTGTGAATTTCCATTTGTAGGAGTTTATAATGTCTTTAAAATTTAATTTGTACCAAATTATGGTTTTTAAAATTTTAACATGGGAAAAATTACCCTATAATTTCTTTCAAGACTATAAATTTATATGAATGATTTTCCGCTACGAATTACTACTAGATTTTACTTGATTTCAGTTGCAGCATTTGAAATTTTCCTTGATTTGAAAAGTTTCATTCCTGGGTGGTGATGACACCAACTGTTAGCCAAAGATGTGATGCCAGGTCCCGAGAAGCACGAAAACCAGCTCTCGGCACACCATGCTGCAGATGACTGGACAGGAGTGGGAGAAATCTGTGAATGTTTACCGCGATTTAATAATCTCTTGAAACCTATCCCTTCTTTTTGCCTCAACCAGCAGCCAGTATGTTCAGAAAGTGAGAAAGTGTGGAAGCACACACAGTGTTCTATAAAAGACAATATTTAAAATGAGCCTGGGATCTTTCCCTGGCTGTTTTCGCCCCCTTCCAGCTTAATACTAAGCCAATGGTGTTTGACACGGTTCCTGAAATAGACACAGATTGCTTACTGGAAAGATATCTATCGGAAGAACATAAACGAAATTTGAAAGGTGAGAGTTTTGTTTCAGATGCCCTTCCTTCCCATATTACACTTACGGCATCAAGACACATGAGCCCCTAGGACCTCCGGAGAATTTTCCTTTCGCTCATAGGACTTTCTGAGGGCTGTCGAGGCCAGATGAGAAATTAAGTAACAGGTTAGCATGACAGCCTAATGATTTTCATTTCTCTTTTCCTATTATTGCGCACAGGTATATGGAAGCATAGTGAACTACCTTCACTCAGCGGCGGGCACGTTAGAGTCTCACCTGGGTGCGCCTGCTATGAGCCGGCACAGCACCTTGCACTTCCCCTCTTTGAAAGCCCACCCAGCCACACACTACCGACGGTCCCATTCTCTTGCTCAGTGCTGTGCTACCAGCATGGCTGGCACAAGGGAGGCGTCTGGTGGATTGACACCAGAAGAATAGGTCTGCAGTCGTCCTACAGCATGTCATGAAGTTTTTCAAAATCCAGTTAGCAGGTAGGATGGTTTTTTTTTTCTTAATGTTTTATTTATTTCTTAGAGAGACAGAGAGACAGCGTGAGCAGGGGAGGGTCAGAGAGAGGGGGAGTGACAGACTCTGAAACAGGCTCCAGGCTCTGAGCTGGCAGTCAGCACAGAGCCCGACGCGGGGCTCCAACCCACGAACCGCGAGATCATGACCTAAGCGAAAGTCGGACGCTTAACCGACTAAGCCACCCAGGCGCCCCAGGACGGAGGTTTTTGAAACTAAATAAATAAAAATGTCTCATTATGCCAAGGGGCAGATCTTATAAATCACTTCAAGAAGCCAAGTCCCTCAGAATTTGGCTTCCATATGCTTCTCTTTGCTTTCGTAGCATTTATTCATTCATTACTTCAGGTCACTTGCAGCCTGGCAGGAAAGACAGACACTGAAGAAGTAACTTAAATATAGCATGATGCATGTAATGACAGGAGAATTGGGGGCCCCTGGCCCCTGTAAAAGTATGAAGCAGGGGAATTTTATCTAGACTTAAAAGGTCAGGAAGTCTCCTTGAAGAACTTAAATAACAGATACAATGCTTTGCTTAACCATGTTCAGTATCATGTTTTACACACATGGGTTTCTTGAAAATATTTATAAAGGAAAGTATTTAATACATGGCAGTATAATTGCTGGCCTAAGCATTAGATAATATTTACTGATTTATTTATTTTCTTAAAGTTTATTTTCTTTTGGGGGGAGCACAAGCAGAGGAGGGGAGAGAGAGAGAGAGAGAGAGATGGAGAATCCCAAGCAGGTTCTGCACTGTCAGTGGAGAGCCCAACATGGGGCTCGAACACATGAACTGTAAAATCATGACCCGAGCCAAAAACAAGAGTCAGACACTTAACCGACTGAACCACCCAGGTGCCCCTAGATATTATTTAAAAATTCATAGGGGTGCCTGGGTGGCTCAGTGGTGGCCGAAGTTGGACACTCAACCAACCAACCCAGGCGGCCCATAAACTACCCAACACTTCTTATGCATTTTCTTTCCTTTAGGAATTCTCACAGTTTTAATTATATCTTTATTAATATAATTAATATTTTTTTCCTTTCAGTAGATTGTAGGATCCAATCATGTAGAAATTATGGCTTACTGTTATGTTTACTGGTTTACTGTTATGTTCTCAACACTTAGCACAGTGTCTGGCAAATAGTAAGTGCTCGATCAATCCTTGACGAATGGATAGATTCATGAGTATATCCCTGGGACCCTAATTTTATGAACAAGTAAGAGAGTGATCTGGGCCAAGTTTCTGGGACTGGTACTACTCACTGCCAATCTCTTTCATGTCCTCGCTACATAAGAGATCCTGTTGTATTTTACAACTATTAACGGGGGTATCGGGTTCCTTTCTGGGATGATGAAGATGTTCTGAAACTAGACAGTGGTAAGCTGTGCTTCCGCAGCCATACACAACTTTGTGAATATGAACACCACTGAGTTGTGCACTTTAAAGCTGTGAATTTTATGGTAAGTGAACTATATGGCTTGGTGAATTTTGAATCCATGGAGGGGACTGACCATTGTGAATCCCATCCCCTTTAGTGATGTGGGAGTGGTCTGACTTTACAATTCCATAGTTATCTAGAAGACAGGTCTATGTTTCCAACATTTACACTAAAAATTAAAAATGAGGTCAACTTTACTAAAAACCAGGGAATTTGCTATTAGTGGTACGACACTGTGGCTCCAGGGTTTACAGCATCCAGTCTAGGCCTCGCCAAATCCCTACCGTTGTGTGAATTGCTCAGAATGTCAATGTGGCCATTTTTAAGTGAATTTTTGTGAATACACATTCTCACTATGTTGTTTGCCTTAGGTCAATTTCCATAACCCTTAAAAGGTTGTTATCAATCATTTGTCCAGTTTTGTAGTTGTTTTGGAGATAGGATTTTTCAACGTGTTCACTCCTCCATAGTAAAAACTGTCTTCTCCCATATGAGTATATTTCTTACATAATTGATAAGTATATGGTAGGTCTTTGCATTAAGGCATCATTATTTATTTAAGTATCTACTGTTGGCAATTTAGGTTCCATTTTTTTTTTTTTGCCTTTGAAATGCCATCAATATTTTTGCATGTGAATCTCTCTTTCCTTACGACATTTCTATAATTGGAGTTATTGAGTCAAAAATATAAGTTTTTAAAGGTTAGAAATACATCTTGCCAAAATCTTTCAAGGCCGTAACAATTCGTGCCTTTCCCAGCACTGTAGGAAAGTGTTTGTCACACTGTCCCCTCATCCATATTGGGAATTAATATTAAAAATATATGCACTGGATAATTGAAAAGATCCAGCAGTTTTTGAGTTGCTTTTTCAGACATCTTTATTCGGCTCAACTCTCTGTAATTCTTTATTTATGATTAATGGATTCCTTCCCTTTTCCTTGGCTACTTCATTCGTTACCTTTTCTCGCAGCAGAACAGCATATCATTTCACGTCATCACATACAACATCAACCCCCTTTATCTTTCTAATGGAGCCACTTTTAGAAACAGCATTCTCATTATCAGTTCTTCATGACTGTAAATTGATTCATCCAATTCCTAAGTTTTAAATTTTAATTAGGTCACGGGAATGTCTCTTGACTTTCAAGGAGTACAAACTCAAAGTTCCTTTGCAAAGTAGTAATCCAACTTTAGGAAGAGAAACAATGGACAACAATTTGCATTTTAAACATTTTGCTGCTATTAGAGTACTTTTTTAATAGAGACTAAAACACATTTGACTTTCTCCACTTGTAGATGTACATTGTGTGAACTCATTGATTACATTTTTAAGGTTCTAATTCTGAACATTTTCTTCTGAGGCCCTTTTCCCAATAGAGATTTATCACTGTTCATTCTTGTTTAGCTAGGATGGATTGCATCCAGAAAGATAACCAGTCTAGCTTATACTACAGCACCTTATTTATTTTTCTAACAATGCCCATGATAGTGTTCACTCAGAAATATCTGGTACTATTTATTAAAAATCGTTAAGAAATTGGTCTTTATTTTGGAATTCATCTTTCTCCCTGATGTTATGTCCCAGTAAAATCCATTCACCTCGTAATAGTCAGAATGAGCTTTTAAAAATTCAGATTACATGATTCCCCCTCTTAAAATGATTTAGTATGTGGTAGATTAAGGGCCATGAATTTCTCACATCTCAGTATAACCCTATTCAACAGCTTTGTGGCTCCTTTTTTTAAGAGGTAAAAATCTACTGACCCAGACCCTTGAATCTGGAATAGCTTTCTGCCTTGTTTCGTGCCCAAGAATGTGGTAGGAATGATATCCTTCCTTCCTTTCTTAAAAAATGTTTATTTATCTTTGAAAGAGAGATAGAGCATGAGGAGGGGATGGGCAGTGAGAGAGAGGGAGACACAGAATCCCAGCAGACTCCAGGCTCTGAGCTGTCCAGGCTCTGAGCTGTCAGCACAGAGCCCAACGTGGGGCTCGGGCTCATAAACTGCGAGGTCATGTCCTGAGCTGAAGCTGGATGCCTAACTGACTGAGCCACACAAGCACTCCAGGAATTATGTAAAACAAATTCAGGAGCCTTGAGACATACAGCTTCTATTTTCAAACTCTTAGAATGCTGTTGAGTTCGTCATGTAAGGAAGCTGGTCTGGCTTATGGAAGGATGGCAGACCGTGTGGTGCAATAGAACCTTCATAGCCAACAGCCCTCAGAAACTACTAGGTGTGTAAGTGAGGCCATCTTGGAACTTGCAGCCCATCAGATCCTACAGATAAATGCTTCAACATGAACTAGCTGTGAAAAAACCAGCAAAGGATCTGACCACTTAACTTACAGAATCATGAGAAATAATACATTATTATAGTTTTAAGACAGTAGGTTTTGGGGTGGTTTGTTTGGTAGCAATAGCTAACTGATATAAGTGCCTTCTCATTCCATTTTGCATTTTACTCAAATTTGTTACCTTCGCCTATAAAACCCTTCATTATCTAGCATTTCTGCCTCCAGAATAACTTTTTCAATACCATCCTTCCTGTCCTTATCACAATCCACCTCCTTGAAAAATCCTGAAACCTACAATTACCCTTGACAGTTCCTCCTCCATCAACATCCTTAGCAAGCATGTTCTCTTGCCTCCAATCTATCATGGCCAGAGACCAAAACATGAACCATGATCTCACAAATAAAAACAGGTATGAGAGGTAGGCCTCAAATCATCCCCACTGGCAGTGAAACTCAAAGCATATACCTCTTGACGGTTGATCAGAATAGGTAATCTAAAGTTTGGGGAAAAAAATTCTGATGATGAAAATACTTAGTTTTATGAGGGTATGAGTAAACATGCATTGTCATAATACTTATGGGGGCCAATTAGTAATATCTATTGAAGTTTAATATATGTATATCTCTCACAAATAATAAGGTGATTTCAGGATACGCATCCCAAGAAAATAAAAGAGGAGCAAAGATATATGTACACCACGATTTTTGTACTAACAATGCATTTGAAATGATCTAAATGTCTATCAATAGGTATTTATTAGATACATTATTAATATCAATATAATGGGAAAGGGAGTAGTCATTAACCATCTTGACATGGGACAATTCCCATAATAGGTTGTTAAGAAAAAAGAAAACATCCGTAGAGTATGAGATGTTGGTTATTACTATTTTTTACACATAGAGTACCTATAGCAATCTGCCATCAGTAGATGAAATTACATTTCAGAAGAAAATTACAGCAAAGCAGACCTAGTAGTAGAGGAAGAGCAACTTGTTTTTTTCTTACCATGGGCATTTTAGAGGAGTTGAAGGTGCTATCAGATAGTGGAGATATTAAAGGTATTTCTTTTTTTTTATATATTTCTTCCCCTCTCTTATTTCTTCATGTAAATTCAAGTTAGTTAACATACAGTGTAGTATTTGTTTCATGAGTAGAATTAGTGATTCATCACTTACATGTAACATCCAGTGCTCATCACAAGTGCCCTCCTTAATGCCCATCACCATTCAGCCCTCCCCTCCAATAACCTTCAGTTTGTTCTCTATAGTTAAGAGTCTCAAAGGGATTTCTATTCATTGGTGGGAGGTGAATTGGCCTGTGAGGTGTCCCTTGTGGAAGACCAGGAGCCATGGACTATCTGATAGCTGGTGATAGCTAATACCTGGTGTTAAGTGTTTACCTGCATTGTATTAATTGAGTGAAGTTTTGCTAATTTTGACACCCTGATGAGACTTGTGCTTTGGAGAAATGCAGGAGAAGGCACGCAGTCATGCCTATGAGGAAGGCTTCGGGAATGCCAGTTAACGGGATAGGAGATGAAATGCAGGGTGAGGAGCCAAAGTTCATAGCAGGGCAGCTGACTGATGTGATGTGCAGGAAAGATGAGTCACTCATACTCTGATCAGTCCCCAAAATATTGGGTAAGGTGAAGCTTTAAAATATATTGGACTTAAAAAAAAAAATCAATGGACGAATGGATCAAGAAGATGTGGTTTATCTATATGATGGAATACTACATGGCAATGAGAAACAATGAAATCTGGCCATGTGTAGCAACATGGATGGACCTTAAGGGGGTTATGCTGAGCGAAATAAATCAGGCAGAGAAGGACAAATATCATATGTTTGCACGTATAGGAGGATTAGTAGGAACTTGACGGAGGAACAAGGGGGAGAAGAAGGGGGGAAATGGTGGGGGAGAGGGAGAGAGGCAAACCATGAGAGACTCTTGAATGCTGACACAAACTGAGGACTGATGGATGTGGGGGGGAGGAGGGATGGGCATGGAGGAGGGCACTTGTGGGGATGAGCACTGGGTGTTATGTGGAAACTAATTTGACAATAAACTATTTGTAAAATAAATATATTGGACTTGCTGAACTCAGGGAAAATGTAACTTAAACTTTCCTTGGATAATAAAGAGAAGGATAAGTCCTGAAGATGGGGAAATTTGGAGACAGCACTCTAAACAACAACAACAAGAAGGGAAAGAAAAGATGACTCCTTTTCAATGTCTATAATCATACAAAAAATGAGTTTTAAAAAAAATTATTAATGTTTATTTATTTTTGAGAGAGACAGAGCACAAGCAGGGGAGGGGCAGAGAGAGGGAGACAAGAATCCAAAGCAGGCTCCAGGTTATGAGCTGTCAGCACAGAGCTGGATGCGGGGCTCGAATCCACTGTGAGATCGTGACCTGGGCCGAAGTCAGACGCTCAACCAACTGAGCCACCCAGGCGCCCCAAAGCAAAATGACTTTTGAAAAAACTTTTTGTGTATGGACATGTGGATCAGGTAACACACTAGAAAGGGAAGAGACCTTTCTCATTGAATGAAGACTCTGAGATAGACAGGAGCTGTACTGTAGTTGAGCTTTTTGAGAAAGATGTTAGTAGCCCCTGCTTATGAGACGTGTCCCTGCAAAAGCATTACTCAGCTATAAGCAGGGGAAATAAAAAAGTAATTTCATATGAATTTTCCTGGAAGGGCATGAATCCTCCTCTCCACTTACAATATCAGAGAGCTGTAGAAAAATGTATTATAAATAACACTGTCATCGGGAATCTTGTATTAAGAGTCCATGTAGTTTGGTGTCTCCCTATGAGTTCTTGCCTAATCCCCCTATCTCTCCGCCACATTGCCTATCAGGTGGTCTTTCAGCAGGTGCAGAAGTAAAATCAGCGACTCACCAGCTAACTGGCCGCATCGTAAGTAAGAAGAGGGCTTGGTACTTAAGTACAGGGAAGAGCGGCAGGAATGCCTTCTATGGAGTTTCTAAGCATGGACTCTTGGTTTGGCAGACAGCCAGAGGCTGAGAACACACAGAGAAGTGAGTAAGAAGAAAGGCATGAAATACTGTACCATGTTAAAATATTCATAAAAAGATGGAAGGCAAATTTCATACATATCCATGTATGTGCATATGAAGAAACGAGATCTAGGGATGACAAGGAATGTTAAATAACACCTTCTATTTACCAAGTACCATGCCTGGTGGGTGATATTATTTCGTTTCAATTCCTCAACAAATTTGAGAGGTTAGATTCAGTTGTCCTATTTTATACATAAAGAAATTGAAGCTGAGGGAAAAGAAACATCTTACCCGAAGCTCCCCACTTCACTAAATTCTTTGAGGCAGTATTCACAATCAGACATATCTGATCCCATTATTTTTTGTTATGGTACATTATGTTGCTTTGGTAGTTCAAGGACAAAGGCAGGCAGAAACAAGATTTAAATGGACTTAGAGTCAAGATCACAATGTAAGCATGTGTATTTGTCATAGCTGAGTAATGCTTTTGCGGGGACACGTCCCATTGAAATGTCCAAAGAAGTATAAAAATATGAGGAAATCTAAGTGATTTATGAAGGAAGTATGTGGGTGTTTATGGTTCTACCTGATGTAGGGACCTTTAACTTTTTTCAATTTGGATTAAATCATGAAATCACATTTGTCTTATTAAAATGATCGATATTCATCATCAAGAATGTATTTGGTGCCTGGATGGCTCAGTCGGTTAAGCATCTGACTCTTGATTTTGGCTCAGGTCATGATCCCATGGTTCATGGGTTTGAGCCCCGCATCTGTCAGCAGAGAGGCTGCTTGGGATTCTCTCTCTCGCTCTCTGCCCGTCCCCTGTTCATTCTCTCTCTCTCTCTCTCTCTTTTTTCTAAAGAATGCACTTAGTAAGAACTCAGTATCTAGAGCCAGAATGCCTGGCTTCAAGTTCCATTTCCTCTAATTATAAGTTGTATAACTTTTTCAAGTTACTTATCCTGCCCTTACCTTTTTCCCCACATATGTACAATGGGCTGTTATGAGATCCAAATGAGTTGGTATTTGTGAAGAGCTTAGAATGGTACCTGATGCATAGTAAACCTAAATAAATATGTACTAAATAAAAAATAATTAAAAAGAATAGTTGTTATTTTGTATGAGAGACTTCTAAGCAAGAAGGTAACTTTAGCCACTAATATTTGCTTTTCTGAATTTCCATAGAAATGAGTGCAATATGCTGAATAATGGCCCCCAAATCTATCCAGGAACCTGTGAATGTCACCTTATACGGCCAACAAGGACTTTGCATGTGTGATTGAGTTAAGGATCTTGAGATGGGGAGATTCTCTGAATTATCTGAGTGAGCCCTAAACGAAACCTGAAATGTCCTTAGAAGTGAGGCCGAAAGAAGTTTTAAAGGGAAGGAGGCTATGTGATGATGGGGGCAGGGGGAAGAAATGCAATACAGTGTGGAGGTATGAGCGCAGGAAGAAGGACGGCCTCTAGTAGCTGGAAAAGACAAGGGCTGCATTCTCCCACAGCGCCTTCAATGGGAACACAGGGTAACTGACACCCTGATTTCGGTCTACTGAAACTCATCTCAAATGTCTGGCCCTCACAACTCTAGGAGAATAAAGTTGTGTTGTATTAGCCAGCCAGTTTTTCATAATTTGTTATAGCGGCCATAGAGAGCGAACTCAGTGACTAAAGGCACATATGCATGCAGAAAAAAAATTATACTAATGCTGGAGACTAAGGAAGGACAGATGTCAATTTCTACTGTACACAAATGTAATCTAATTGAAGAAAGACATGGGGCTGACTTTTGAGGCACTTCTAATAGGAGAGCAGTATGTCTAGAAAGAAACCTGACATCTGCAGATGAAAGCATGCTGTGGGGTGGTCAGGGCAGACTACCTGGACTGCCCTTAATAGTGGGGTCAAAGCCACACAACCTGCAGTCCAACAGTTCACGTGTTACACCTCCAATTATTCCTGGCGAAAGCTCACGTGCTAAACAACAGTCTCTGAAAGTAACAGCAGAGCTCGGCTGAAAGTTGAACATTGCTTACTGACATGAAAATCCTTGGCAAAAGCAGAGAAGAGGTTTTTCTGCACAGAGATGAAACTCCCTGCTGGGCACACTCTTGTTTGTTTACTCTCTCCCTACTTCTGTCAATGAACTAGATCTCTAAGTTAGAAGAAAAAATATTTTGAGAATATAATTCCCCCCATTTTCCCTTGCTTTAGAATTTGGCAGAGACCCAGTCTATTTTGGAGGGATCCATCTGAAATGAACTTTATTGAAAATGAAAGAATATTTTGCATGCCCAGACACTTCTTTCTATGGAGACATGATTAGAGGAAAATCAATAGGTCCAAAGAAATGCATTGAAATTCAAAAGCTCCTCTCAACAATGAAAACAAATATTTTTTTTAAAATTTTTTTAATGTTTTATTTATTTTTTAGGAGAGAAAGAGAGACAGCGTGAGCAGGGGAGGGTCAGAGAGAGAGGGAGTCACAGACTGAAACAGGCTCCAGGCTCTGAGCTGGCAGTCAGCACAGAGCCCGACGCGGGGCTCGAACCCACGAACCGCGAGATCATGACCCAAGCGAAAGTCGGACACTTAACCGACTAGGCCACCCAGGCGCCCCTGAAAACAAATATTTTAATCTAAAGAGATTTACTGTAAGAAACAAAAGGAAATCAAGAAAACATGAAATCTATAAAACTAGACCAAGCAATCATGATGAAAGAATAATCAATGAACACGGATTATTGGAGGAAGGTGAAAAACACTGTTAAATGAAAGAAAAATGTTATGGTGACACAAAAGCCATCACTAAAGTCTTTGGGTAAGATGGCTTATATAATGGTTGGTGGCCTCTAGTTATTTTTCTTTCACATTCCAAAACACAGCCCAGTGAAATGTTGAGATTTTTCTCATAAATATTATTGACTGAGTGCATAAGCATCATTCTTGAAGACACTGTAAGCATGTACTTGCTGGTTTTATGTTGCCTTTTGCTCAATTTACATGTGTCCAATATATTTAAGAGTGTATGATTGACACTCGCATTTCAAAATAGCATTGTGGGGCGCCTCGGTGGCTCAGTCAGTTAAGCATCCAACTCTTGATTTCAGCTCAGGTTATGATCTCACAGTCGTGAGATTGACCCCCCTGAAGGGCTCTGCGCCAGATATGAAGCCTACTTAAGATTCTCTTTCTCCCTCTCTCTCTGCCCCTCCCCCCCAAAATAAATAAAAAACAAAATTAAAATAGTATTGTATTAACAGCTCCTGATACAACCTAGAACAATAAAAAGTAAAACATTTAAAAACTGACAATTTCATTGAAAAATAATCCTTTTGGAAAACCATTCGACAAATATGAGAGGAGTTTCCAGTTAGTGGAAAAAAGCTGAGAGGAACCTATAGAGAAAAAAATTACCTGGAATGCACTTCATCATCTGGTTAGACTTTCCTTCTTAAAATACAGCCTCATTTTAAAATGGCTGAAGAGATGGCCTTTGGGTAGAAAAATACACTGAAAGAAATAAAACTGAAAACACAACAGTCCAAAACCTTTGGAATGCAGCAAAAGTGGTCCTAAGAGGGAAATATATAGCAGTACAGGCCTGTCACAAGACACAAGAAAAACCTCAAATAAACAACCTAACTTTACACTGAAAGAAGCTACAAAGGAACAACAACAAGGTTAGTCAGGAGGCTAACCAGAAGAGGGAAGGAAATAATAAAGATAAGAGCAGAAATAAATGATATAAAAACTAAAAAAACAATAGATCAATGAAACCAGGAGCTGGTTCTTTAAAAAATGTTAATGAAATCAGTAAACCTCTAGCCAGACTTGTCAAAAAGAAAACAGAAAGGACCCAAATTAATAAAACTCAAACGAGGGCGCCTGGGTGGCTCAGTCAGTTAGTTAAGCGTCTGACTTCAGCTCAGGTCATGATCTCACGGTTCATGGGTTCGAGCCCCGCATCAGGCTCTGTGCTGACAGCTAGCTCAGAGCCTGGAACCTGCTTCAGATTCTGTGTCTCCCTCTCTCTCT
>JAESUZ010002054.1:155403-250947 GCA_017311185.1 Proteles cristata cristata
TGGCTTAGTCGGTTAAGCATCTGACTTTCGCTCAGGTCATGATCTCGCGGTTCGTGGGTTCAAGCCCCGTGTCGGGCTCTGTGCTGACTGCCAGCTCAGAGCCTGGAACCCGTTTCAGAGTCTGTGACTCTCTCTCTCTGACCCTCCCCTGCTCACGCTGTCTCTCTCTCTCTCTCTCTCTCAGAAATAAATAAAACATAAAAAAACTCAAATCAGGGAGGAGAAATAATATCCAATACCATAATTACATGATAATAAGGAAAAGCATATGCCAACAAATGGTACAACCTGGAAGAAGTGGATAAATTCCTAGAAACATAGAAGTAGAAAACTTGAACAGACTGATAACCAGCAAAGAAATGGAATCAGTAATCAAAACGGCCCCAACAAACAAAAGTCAAGGGCTAGATGGCTTCACCGTCGAATTATATCAAACATTTAAAGAAGAGTTAATACTGTCCTTCTCAAACTATTCCTGAACATGAAAAAGGAAGGAAAATTTCCAAATTCATTCTTCGAGTCCAGCATTACCCTAATACCAGAACCAGATAAACACTCCACTAAAAAAGAGAACCATAGGCCAATATCTCTGAGAACATGGATGTAAAAATTCTCACTAAAATACTAGCAAATCAAATACAACAATACGTTAAAAAAATCATTCAGCAAAATCACATGGGATTTACTCCTGGGTTGCAAAGGGGGTTCAATATTCAGAAATCACTCAATGTGATACACTACATTCATAAAAGAAAGGATAAGGACCATATGATCAATTCAATAGATGCAGAGAAAGCATTTGACCAAGTATTACATCCATTCATGATAGATACCCTTAACAAAGGTTTAGAGGGAACAGACCTCAACATAATAAAGGCCATATATGAAAAACCCACAGCTAATATCATCCTGAGTGGGGTAAAACAGAGACCTTTTCTCTGAAGGTAAGGAGCAAGACAGGGATGTCCACTCTCACCACTTCTATTTAACATAGTATGGGAAGTCCTAGCCACAGCAATCAGACAAAAAAAGAAGTAAAAGGCATCCAAATTCCCAAGGAGAAGTAAAACTTTCACTACTTGCAGAAGAGATGATACTGTATATAGAAAAACTGAAAGACTCCACCAAAAAACTGCTAGAACTGATAAATGAATTCAGCAAAGTGGCAGGATACAAAATCAATGTACAGAAATCTGTTGTATTTCTCTACAACAATAATGAAGCAGCAGAAAGAGGAATTAAGGAATCAATCACATTTACAATTGCACCAGAAATAATAATATACCTGAGAATGAACCTAATGAAAGGGAGGAAAGCCTTATACTCTAAAACTAAAGAACACTAATGAAAGAAATTGAAGATGACACAAAGAAATGGAAACACATTCCATGCTCATGATTGGAAGAACAGATATTGTTAAAACGTCTATATCACCCAAAGCAATCTACACATTTAATGCAATCCCTATCAAAATACTAATAGCATTTTTCACAGAATTAGAACAAACAATCCTAAAATTTGTGTGGAACCACAAAAGAACAGCAGAGCCAAAACATTCTTGAAAAGAAAAATTAAACCTGGAAGCATCACAATTCCAGACTTCAAGTTATATTACAAAGCTGTAGTAATCGAAACATGGCGCTGGCACAAAAATAGACACACAGATCAATAGAACAGAATAGAAAACCCAGAAATGACCCCACGACTACATAGTCCATTAACCTTTGGAAAAAAATGGAAATGATATCCAATGGGGAAAAGTCTCTTCAACAAACGGTGTTGGGAAAACTGGACAGCAGCATGCAGAAGAATGAAATTGGGCCACTTTCTTAACACCACACACACAAATAAACTCAAAACGGATGACAGACCTAAATGTAAGACAGGAAACGATCAAAATTGTAGAGGAGAACACAGGCAGTAACTTCTTTGAAATCAGCCATAGCAACTTCTTTCTAGATATGTCTCCTGAAGCAAGGGAAACAAAAACAAAAATAAACTATTGGGACTTCATCAAGATAAAAAGCTTCTGCACAGCAAGGGAAACAATCAACAAACTTAAAAGGAAGCCTACAGAATGGTAGAAGATATTTGCAAATGACCTACTTGTTAGAGGGTTAGTATCCAAAATCTATAAAGAACTTATAAAATTCAACACGCAAAAAGTGAATAATCCAATTAAAAATGGACAGAAGACACAGATAGACATTTTTCCAAAGAAGACATCCAGATGGCCAACAGACACATGAAAAGATGTTCAATATCACTCATCATCAGGGAAGTGCAAATCAAAACTACAATGAGATATCACCTCGCACCTGTCAGAATGGATAATATCAACAACAGAAGAAACAGCAGGTGTTGGCAAGGATGTAGAGAAAGGGGAACCCTCTTGCACTGTTTGTGGGAATGCAAACTGGTGCAGCCACTCTGGAAAATAGTTTGGAGGTTCCTCAAAAAGTTGGCAATGGAACTACCCTACGATCCAGCAATCACTCTACTGGGTATTTACTCAAAGGATAAAAAAAATACTGATTCAAAGAGTTGCATGCACCCCTTTGTTTATGGCAGCATTATTTACAATAGCCAGATTAATGGAAAGAGCTCAATTGTTCATCGGTTGATGAATGGATAAGGAATAGGTGGTTTACATAGGCAATGGAATATTATTTGGCCTTAAAAAGAATGAAATCTTGCTATCTGCAATGACATGGATGGATCTAGAGAATATAATGCTAAGTGAAATAAGTCAGAGAAAGCCTAATAGTGCATGATTTCACTTGTATGTGGACTCTAAGAAACCAAACATACGAGCAAAGGGAGAAAAAAGAGAGAGGCAAACCAGGAAACACACTCTTAACTATAGAGAACACCTGATGGTTACCAGAGGGGAGGGAGGTGGGGGGGATGAGTGAAATAGGTGATGGGGATTAAGGAGAGTATACTCGTGACGAGCGCTGGTGATGCATAGAAGTGGGGAATCACTACATTGTACCGCTGAAACTAATACAACATTGTATGTTAACTAACCAGAATTTGAATAAAAAACTTAAAAAGCAGCCTAAAGCAAACAGAAAAAAATCAAATAACCTAGACTAGAATGGAAATGAATATAATAGAGATTAACTAGGAAATAGAGGAAATCAATAAAACTAAATGTAATTTGGAAAGAGTAATAAAATTGATGAACCTTTAGATACACTGGCTAAGAAAAATATAGAGATAAATCAAATTGATAGACTCAGGAATATAAGAGTCATTGCTTTCGCCTTTACGAAAATGCAAAGGAGTATAACAGAATATTATGAACAACTATGTGTAAGAAATTAGATAACCTGCCAAAAAATTAGATAGCCTGTACTGAATGGACAAGTTTTCTGAAAGATACGCTACCAAACTGTCATAAGAACCATAAATATGAATAAATCTATAATAAGCAGGAGACTGAAATAGTAATGAAAAAAAAACTTCCTACAAAGAAAAGTGCAGGAAAAAATGGCTTCTGTGTTGAATTATCACGTTTAAATAAGAATTAATACCATTTCCCCACAAACTGTTTCAAAAAAACACAAAATAAGGGAACAATTCCCAACTCATTCTGAGACTAGTATTAGCTTGATATTAAATACAAAAGAAAAAATCACAAAAAGAACATTACAGATCCATATGTCTTATGAATATAAGTACAAAAACCTCAACAAAATATAAATGAAAGGCAATTTTATAGGGGTAGCATTGACTCTGTTTCAGATAGTACTGTGACCTTCACAATATTAAGTTTCCTAATCCATAAACAGGGAATGTATTTTCATTTATTTAGGCTTTCCTTAACTTGTTTAAGCAATGTATTGTTTTCAGTGCACAAATCTTCAAACCCCTTGATTAATTTTTTCTAGCAATTTTATTATTTTGGACGTTTATTTTAAATGGAGATTTTGTTTTTAATTTCCCTTCTGGTTACTCGTTGCTATTGTATGGGAAGACAAATGATTGCGTGTGTGTGTGTGTGTGTGTGTGTGTGTGTGTGTGTTGATCTTGTATTCCGGAACTTTGCTGAAATGACTTATTAGCTCCATGTTTGTTTGTTTTTTTAATTTTTAAAAAATGTTTATTTGAGACAGCGAGAGACAGAGCATGAGTGGGGGAAGGGAAGAGAGAGAGAGGGGGACACAGAATCAGAAGCAGGCTCCAGGCTCTGAGGTGTCAGCACAGAGCCCGACGCGGGGCTCGGACTCAGGGACCATGAAATCATAAACTGAGCCGAAGTTGGACGCTTAACCGACTGAGCCACGCAGGCGCCCCTTTTCTTTTTTTCCATGGCTTTTGGTTTTGTTTTGTTTTGTTTGAGGAATTCTTTGTATTCTGTGTATACAGGATCGTGTTATCTGCAAGTAGAGGTAGTCTTACCTCTTCCTTTCCCATTTGGATGCCTTTGATTTCTTTTTATTACCTAATTGCTCTCACTAGAACTTCTAACACAAAGTTGAATAGCACAGATAAAGCAGGCTTGCAATCTTTCACCATTGAGTAAGATATCAACTGTGGGGTTTTCATAATTTGCCTTTGTCTTGTTGAGGAAGTTCTCTTCTATTCCTAGTTTTATGAGTGTTTTCTTAAATCATGATAGCATTTTGGATTTGGGAAAGGCTTTTTCAGCAACAATTGAGCTTTTCATGTGGGTTTTTTCCTTTGTTCTAGAAATGTGGTATATCACATACATTGATTTTCCTATGTTGAACCATCTTTGCATTCATGAGATAGATTTCATTTGTTCATGATGTATAATCCTTGTTTTTAAAAAAAATTGTTTTATTTCTAGGAGAGAGAGAGAAACAGCATGAGCAGGGGAGGGTCAGAGAGAGAGGGAGTCACAGACTCTGAAACAGGCTCCAGGCTCTGAGCTGGCAGTCAGCACAGAGCCCGACGCGGGGCTCGAACCCACGAACCGCGAGATCATGACCTAAGCGAAAGTCGGTAGCTTAACCGACTAAGCCACCCAGGCGACCCTGTATAATCCTTTTAATATTCTTTTTGATACAGTGTGTTGGTATTTTGTTGAGGATTTTTGTAAAAAGAATTTTATTTATATTCATAATGTATTTTAGCAATATGAGTATCAAAACATAGATTATTTTTTAAAAAACTAGAAAGCAGTAAAAGGCTTATAACAACAATAAGAACAAACAAGTCAGGCTCCTGCCTTAACGCTCCATGCTTCCAGTCCCAGATCCACGTTCAAGCCTTTTGCCATTCTTTCTGGTCTATTTTGTCCTACAGCTAGGTAATATGCTTGTGGTGCCAATCCTTAATTTATTCTTTTATTAATTGATTTGTTCTTTTTTCTTTATTTCTGAGAGAGAGAGACAGCGTGAGCAGGGGAGGGTCAGAGAGAAGAGGGAGACACAGACTCTGAAGCAGGCTCCAGGCTCTGAGCTAGGTGTCAGCACAGAGCCCAATGCAGGGCTCGAACTCACGGACTGTGAGATTATGACCTGAGCCGAAGTCGGCCGCTTAACCGACTGAGCCACCCAGGCACCCCTTTTCTTTTTTTAATGGAAATATAGCTGGAGCGCCTGGGTGGCTCAGTCAGTTGACCATACTCCCTTCAATACTGGCAATGTCTGCTTCATATATTTTGGGGTTTTCCTGTATGGTGTGGATATGTTTATAGTTGTTTTATCTTCTTGATTACTTGGCCCTTTTATCTATATATAATGACTTCCTTTGTCTCTTGGTAATAATTTGACTTAAAGTCTATTTTTTTTTTAATGTTTTATTTATTTCTAGGAGAGAGAGAGAGAGAGACAGCGTGAGCAGGGGAGGGTCAGAGAGAGAGGGAGTCACAGACTGAAACAGGCTCCAGGCTCTGAGCTGGCAGTCAGCACAGAGCCCGACGCGGGGCTCCAACCCACGAACCGCGAGATCATGACCTAAGCGAAAGTCCGATGCTTAACCGACTAAGCCACCCGGGCGCCCCAACTTAAAGTCTATTTTATCTGTTATTAGCATAGCCACCCACTCTTTTGTTATTACTATTTGCATGAGCTATCTTTTGCCATCCTTGGCATTCAATTTATTTGTACTCTGGATACAAAGTGAGTCCGTTGATACATACTGTCTCAGGACGGATGCTTTTATCTTTTGTACCAGTCTTTGTTTCTTAAGTGGTTTATATTTAAGTGATAACTGATAAAGAAGGACATTCTCCCACCATTTTCCCAACTTAGCTATTTGTTTCTATATGTCATATATTTTTGTTCCTAATTCCTCTAGCACTGCTTTCTTTTTCATTTGACTGATTTTTCTAGTATACTGTTTTCATTCCTTCTTCATTTCCTTTCTGTATATAATTTCATTTATTTTCTTACTGTTACCATGAGGATTACAATTAACATTCTAAATTAATAACAACCAACTTTGGAACGAAATCAAGTTAGCATCAATAGTATAGAAAAACTCTGCTCCTATATTCTTGTCACAATATATATCCTTATAAATTGTGTGCCTATTAACATAAATTCACAATGTTTTATGGCCTGTCTGTTATTTATTTTTTAAAGTTTACATATTTTGAGAGAGAGAGAGACAGAGAGAGAGAGCAAGTGGAGAGGGGCAGAGAGGGAGGGAGAATCCCAGCTCCATGCTGTCAGTGCAGAGCCCGATGTGGGACTCAAATTCATGAACCATGAGATCATGATCTGAGCCGAAACCAAGAGTCAGGAGCTTAACCAAGGGAGCCACCCAGGTGCCCCTGTATTTTGTCTTTTAAATCACATAGGGAACAAAAAGAAAATAAACCAAAAACACAGTAATATTGGCTTTTATATTTACCTAAATAGTTACTTTTACCCAAGTTTCTTATTTCTTTGTATGGCTGCAATTGTCTACTCCCTACTCCACTATTTCCGTGACATCGCTGCTCAGGGAAAGCTTTAAAAAAACAAAATAAATAAGCCAATTTAAATCAAACAATGAGAGAAAGAAATAAAAACAAATGTAATTAACAAAAATGATGTAATTAAGATTACTAACTATAAGGGCGCCTGGCTGGCTCAGTCAGTAGAGCATGCAACTCTTGATCTCAGGGTTGTGAGTTCAAGCCCCACATTTGGCATGGAGCCTACTTAAAAAAAAAAACTAAACTAACTATATGTATGGAATTAAAAAACATAAAAGGGTACTATATATAAGTTTATGTTAATAAATTGAAAACTCTCAGGCTGCCTGGGTGGCTCAGTCAGTTAAGCGCCCGACTTCAGCTCAGGTCATGGTCTCACCGTTCGTGGGTTCGAGCCCTGCGTCGGGTTCTGTGCTGACAGCCAGCTCAGAACCTGGAGGCTGTTTCAGATTCTGTGTCTCCCTCTCTCTCTGACCCTCCCCTGCTCACACTCTCTCTGTCTCTGTCTCTCTCTCTCAGAAATAAATTAAAAAAAAAAACATTAAAAAAAAACCAAAATTCTCAAAGTAGTGGGAAATTTTCTGGAAAAAATATATAAACAGATTCAATAAAACATTAATTGCCTATATACACCAGTTATAATGGCAAAAAAATATGCACCTCATAAAATTAAAGCTCCTGAGCTTGAATAAGTTGTTCACTGAATGTTATCAAGCTTCAAATTATATATATTTCCCAAGACCTATAATGTCTTTTAGAGAAGTGGATATTTACCAATTCATTTGTAAAGATAACCTTAAAGGGATATCATACAAATAAAGCCACAGATAAATATCATTCATATATATTAGATACAAAAGTCATAAAATAAATATTAGGAGGATGACTAAAGAAATAGGACAAAAAATAATTTGCCACAGTGAACATTTATTTTAAAATTATATTCTAATATGAGTCGCTTTGATAATAAAATATATGAGTCAGTTAAATGTTTAAAATTTTATGAATAAGTCAATCAAGAGAAATTTAATAAACTTCAATACTACTTCCTGAATAAAGGCCCTCATAAAATAGAAAATATTTTTAACACAACCAAGGATATCTGTCTTAAAACTATGATGAATACCATTCTTAACAGATAAAATATAGACATTTTATTCTGAAAATCAAACATAAAATATAGATTCTGATAATTACCTCCATTATTTTACATTTTCTGGGAAGTTCTGATCAATACAATAAACATAAGAAGGAAAAATAAACCAATTTAAAAGGAGATATTATCTTTATTTGCATAGGTAATATTTTCTCCCTAGAAAACTCAAGAACAGCAACTGAAAAACTCTTAGAACTAGTAAGATGTACTAGGATACACACACACAAATCATTTAAGGGGCGCCTGGGTGGCTGAGTTGGTTAAGTGTCAGACCCTTAAGGATCCAACTCCTGATTTCAGTTCAGGTCATGATCTCACCCTTACAACGTAAAGCCTACTCTCGGCTTCTTCCAGCTCACACACATGGGTGCAAATGCTCTCTCTCTCTCTCAAAATCAATAAATACACTTTAAAAATCGCTTTAAAACATAATAAGAACAAAAATTATAAAATATTTAGTAACCGATTTAAGAAAATAAAGGAAGTATCCTATATATAATATGAAGGACCATGTGTGAGGGTGTATCTTTATTTGGATAATTTGAATGCAGAGCCAAGGTACACTCCTGACATGGGAAAACCGCATATTTTAAAATTCTCAATTTTTCCCTAATTAACGTGTAAGTAAAGAAATGCCATCAAAATCCCAGTGGCAACTGGGAATTAACAAAAAGCTTCTAAACTGTATCTGGAAAAACATGTTTCACCATAGCCAAGAAATCAATCAAAAGTTCATCAGATGGCACTTGCCTTACAAGATATTAAAATAAATATGCTGCCGTAGGTTAGAATACAGTTGTATTCAACTGATAAAGAGAGGAAGAAGTCAGATAAAACATATGTGAAATATGCCATAATCCAATACTAATAATAGATGTACAAATTAAGACAGAATAAACTGTACTTATTCATTCATTCATTCATTCATTCATTCATTCATTCATTTTCCCAAGGAAGCAGCCACATACAACTTTAAAGACCATACTAAGTGTAGGCAAAGACCAGAGGAACCTGGATGTTCATATACCACTATTGTAGGGAGATGTGGTAATACATATTCAAAGTCTTAAATATGGCAGACCTTGGCAGAACAAGCTCCTACTAGATTCCTTCGTATTTGGTCATAATAAAAAGATGACGGAATGAAGGACCTGGGCACTGCTAAATTCCAAGGGAAGAAATCCGTTAGTTTGTGGGCATCACTTTTTTGTTGCTGATGATGCGAGGAATATCAGAGAAAAAGACAAGCCAGTTTTCCACCTTGAGTCTTGTTCTCTTGAGTCTTATTTGACATAAATGTTTAAACTTGCAATTTTAATAAAATCAAAACCACAATTATGGCAGCAATCATTTTGCATTCCATTCCTTTCAAAAAATGCAATTAGGCAAACACTGAAAGAATTAAAGGGACAAAATAATGAGTGCATCTTGACATTAATCAAGTGAATTTAATCATCATCAATTATAATATGGTAACTTTTTGATAGGCTTGGATTTTTACATTTCATTCTTAAACATAAATAAATCGCTCTGTACCCTCCTCAGAAGGGTACAGTCTGCATAACGTTTTAACTCCTGAAGGGAAGAAAATGTTAAGCAACTAAAACATGTAAGATTACTCTAGGAGAAATTTAGCCATACAGAAATTAACTGCAATTAGATTTGCATAACGACATTTTCATACAGACATGTAGTGTTTCCTTCCTTTGTTATCATCTCATTATACATCAATTTTGGAACAAAAGAGCAAATTCTTAGAAGTAGAGCTAGAAATATTTCTTTTTTTCAAAAATGTTTATATATAGAGAGAATGTGTGCACAAGCTGGGGAGAAGGGCAGAGGGAGAGAACAAATCTTAAGCAGTCTCCACCCTCAGCATGGAGTCCAATGCGGGGCTCGATCCCACAACCCTGGGGTCATGACCTGAACTGAAATCAAGAGTTGGAGGCTCAACTAATGGAGCACACAGGCACCCCAAAATGTGTTTCTTTTTAAAGAACATCTTGGGGTGCCTTGGTGTCTCGGTCAGTTAAGCATCCGACTTCAAGTCAGATCATGATCTCATGGTTCCGCATCGGGCTCTGTGCTGACAGCTCGGGGCCTGGAACCTGCTTCAGATTCTGTGTCTCCCTCTCTCTCTACCTGTCCCCCACACATTCTATCTCTCTCTCTCACACACACAAAAATAAACATTAAAGAAAATTTTAAAAATAAAAAACATCTATTTTACAAGGCCACATACTTCCTAAATAGCAATTTTAGGCAAATGCAATCAACATCTAGAGAGGTGATGAACTAAAAATGCGTATCCATAGTTATTGCGATGATATTCCTACATGATTGGCTGTTTAACATTAGTAGTCCAAAATGTTTTGAATACTGAAGGCAATGTTTGAATTACTGAACGGATTTAACCAATTTGCAATTGAGACTTCCCTCTGTACTCCTGTGGATAAGTTCCCTGACCGAACAAAACTCCAGGCAAGGGGACCAGGTCCAGTTCCCGTTTATCCTTCAGTTGCATATTTCTGTTTCCTGACAGGTCATGTGTTTCAAACAGGCCAATCACAGCCTCCTGCTAGAGCACCGCACCCTCTTGATACTACAGAGTCTGCCTTCCTCTCCTCCACTGGAGGCATCTCAACAACCCTAGGGTGGGAATCTCTCCTTCACTAGTGGGATAAATAGAAAGCAAATAAAATAATCAATAAAACTCATAAGGAGTGTTAAGGATAGAAAGTAAGATAGTAGAGAGGTGTTTGGGTGGCTCAGTCGGTGGAGCGTCTGACTCTTGATTTCAGTTCAGGTCATGATTCCAGGGTTGTGGGCTCGAGCCCTGTGTCAGGCTCTGCGTTGACAGCACAGAGCCTGCTTGGGATTCTCTTTCTCCCTCTGCCCCTTGAACTCTTGCTTTCTCTAAAATAAAAATGTTTTAAATGATCTTAAAAAAGGAGATAGTTTATAATATGTAGGTACAAATTATATACATATGTTACATACTGATACTGGTTAAGCAAGTAACTTGTGAGACATAGAATGTGTAATGTTTGTTAAATATAAATAGCGTGTAAGTTAGTTACATATAATGCACATTAACAATATGATACAAATAGTGTCTTCATGATAGAAGAGACAATGAGTGGTACTTAGAAAGGGATCAAAGGATCAAGTCATAATTTACAATCACGCCACCCCTAGGGCAACAGCTATGCCATCTTTAAATGGGCCACCCCCAGCGACACCCACTTTGATCCCATCATGGTCCTACGTGTGTTGTACTAAAGACGTGTATACAAAATCCATAGCTCCTCAGCAGGTCAACTGGCCAGCTATAGCTGTGGCCAGGCATATCCACGTGGTCTCCCCTCCCCCCATGTCTCTCAGACAGAGCACGTGGTGGTTTCAGGACCCATTTGCCAAGTTGTTCTTCCTCAATAATACCAAATTTCTGATATTCTTCTCTTAAAAATTTTTTAAGTTTATTTATTTAAGTAATCTTTGCACCCAAAGTGGGGTTCAAACAACCCCAAGATCAAGAGTCACATGCTCTTCTGACGGAGCCAGCCAGGCACCCTCCAAATCTCTGATATTCTTATCTATACCATCATCAGGAGTAGCTGACGTGTACTGGGGGGAGAGGTATACGTTCCCTGGCTTATGACAGTGTGATGATTCCATCCCACTTGCATCATCTCCTAAGTGTGATAGCCTTCTACCACTTGTCCCTATTTCTCACTGTTCACTGTAAATTACCTTAATAATCCATGTGATTTGAGTTACTTCATTTATTCTGTAAGCCTTTATGTTCCATGACTTCTGAGATGATTTACTTGGTAGTAAACTTGGAAACCACCTTTGGATCAGTCTACACCTTTCCTTTCATGATTCCCTATCCTACTTTACAAAGGGAAGACATGCTCTTTCCATTCCTATTTTACTATGGTTCACGCCCCATGCTAAATGGCACCAAATGAAGAGACAACTTGAAATGCTGGTGTTAGTGTTGACAAAGTGAATGAATGAGAAGACTGAGTAGCTAATCCTTTTGTAAACTAGGTGGTTTTCCTCTTCTTAAAATGAAATTGAAAGAGACCCACTGGACTGTTCAGCTGACAAATTATTTGCATATGACTCGGACGAATTCTAAATAATTGGGTGTGCAAGTTTTGTTAGAACACATAACTATAAAAAACAAATAATGGCACAAAAAATTAGATGCTGAACCCTATTTCATTGAGGGTTCAAAAAATGACATCCATTTGATAAGTGACTTTTTTCTTTTACAGATAAAAGAATTACTTGTAAAAACGTTCCATGCATCTCATTAAGAGATGCATTTCTAATTATATTGTCCTATTCATGTTTAATTTAATTTATCAAATTTATACTTTAATTTTGTTATTTTGATCAACTGGGCACTAAGAATGGTAACGACAACTTAAGCCACGTGAGGTTTTTAAAACTTAAGAGTTTAGTCATAGGATATTTAAAAAAATCAAAGGAGAATAACTTTCAAACATAAAATATATTAAATTAGGATAAAATCTTATGACAGAAATGCAATGATTACATATTCAGAAGAAAAAGTAAAGATACATATATCTTGCTTATAAAAAATAGCTGTTCATATATGTTTATTTATTTTTTTTTAATTTTTTTTAATGTTTTATTTATTTCTAGGAGAGAGAGAGAGAGACAGCGTGAGCAGGAGAGGGTCAGAGAGAGGAGTCACAGACTCCGAAACAGGCTCCAGGCTCTGAGCTGGCAGTCAGCACAGAGCCCGACGCGGGGCTCGAACCCACGAACTGCGAGATCATGACCTAAGCGAAAGTCGGACGCTTAACCGACTAAGCCACCCAGGCGCCCCCGTTCATATATGTTTAAATGGATGATGACTAGCCTCAAACCAACATGGTGTCCAGGATTTATTGGATATTTTTGAAAGAAGGGTGAAACCATTTTGCTAATGAGGATCTATGAATGAAAGTTACAAGGAGGAGTGACCCCTGTCACTAATACAGCTATTAAGACAAGTGCAGAATTTTTATTTCCTGTTCTGCCAACTCTAAGTTCTGTGGATTCGGAGGCCTTAATGTCCAAGGGATGAGCGCTTCTAGTAGTAGACACCATGATTTCACTGAATTGGAAGATGAGACTGCCATCTGACTACTTTTGGTTCCTAATGACGTTGAGTTGACAGATACAGGAGGGGTTAACTTCCTCTCTGGAGGGACTGATTCAGTGTATCAATGTGTCTTAGTACTTCAAAGTTCAATAGTAAAAATTAATAAAAGGCAATAATGGCCCATGAAAAACTCCAATCAGCAGAGGGGTTGGTTAAAAGCGAAAGGAACAAAGAATAGGCAGGGGGAGAAATGGAGTTGTAAATATCAACTACGGCCTCATTACGGTTACAGAAGCAAGAGACACAGTAGCTAGACATAGGAGTTTCTTTACTTGTTATGTAAATGTTTCCTTTCTCCATTTTCCCTATTATTTCATAGATATACAGATATACTGATAGTGGTTAATTTTACAATTTAAATTTTAGATTAAATATGTAGGTGGGATTATTACTGAGCTAGAAGAGGAATTAACATCTTCTGTAATTGGTATGGGGATTCCGTGTTTTAAGCGGCAAGAGTATGAGAGGGTATCTTTGTCTCCATGAGGAATAGTTACTAGAAAAAGCATGATGTTCTTGTCATTTTTTTTTTTACATGTAACTTCAAATATGGGAATAAAGACAAGAAGGAACACTAAGCAAACAAATGGGTAGACTGTGCTAGACGGTTTTATTTGCTTTCAGCTCCACTTCCCATGGACTTCCCTGTATCGCAGCATGTTGGACATTTAAAAACTAATTCTCAGATTTTCTTGCCAGTTAGCTACCATTTAGACTGAGCTTATGGAAGGCACTGGAAAGACTGGATGGCAAGAAAAAGGGAGAATGCATATTTTCTTACTTAGCTTTCTTGTAATGCTTCTGAGAAAGTCTGCACACCGGATGAGCTAGGCTTCCGGGTTCATGGTGCAATGCTAGGGGTCATATGTCAGCTTACGCTCCATCAGTCTTGGGACAGCAGTGTTGATGGGCACTGGAACCAATAGCAGCGGCAAAAGTAATGGGTGACTCCAGGTTCTCTGTATTTTTCAGGGTCAGTAGAAAATGGTTGCCTTAAGGTATTTAGGTTTCAGTGAACAGATTTACAAGTGGATGTAATTAATTGTTTTATTTTAAAACATCAATAAAAAAATAAAGCATCAATATTTAAAACATGCCAGAAATGACATTATTTCCATACTTATTTAAAATTTGAAAAAACTCAGATGGCACTGTAAAAATGTGTGAATACCTTTAGAGGGTATATGATCAAAAGAAGAAGACCTTATCCTGCAAGGTCAAGACTGGCACATACTCGGATCTCTAATCCAGTTCATGGGAAAAGCAAAAAAGAGAAGTTCAAGGCAAACAATTTCCTTTTTAGTGAGTCAGAGGCTACACTAATGGTTTCCACTCCTCTTACTTTGGTGATAATGACGTGGCCATACCTAATTCAGAGTGAGAGTGGGAAATTTAACCTCTAGCTGGGTGTCCATAGGCTCAGGTAAATTCACTGATTTTAAGAAAGACGGGGTTTTGGGGGCACATGGGGGGCTTAGTCGGCTAAGCATCCGACTTTGGCTCAGGTCATGATCTCAGGGCTTGTGAGTTCAAGCCCTGCATCAGGCTCTGTGCCGACAGAGCCTGGAGCCTGCTTCAGTTTCTGTGTCTCCCTCTCTCTCTCTGCCCCTTCCTGCTCGCGTTCAATCTCTCTCTCAAAAATAAACATTAACAATTTTTTTAAAAATTAAAAAAAGAAAGGTAAGGTTTTTACTGACAAATAGCAATCACTGCTACTTTATGTCCAAAAGGAAATTTCAAAATCTTAGATTTATAGCAGAACTACATGATGAAATTTCTTTTTCTTGGCCTCCAAGGCCTCCCTAGGTCCTCAGAACCAACTGCCTATGATTCAGAATTTCTACGTCTAGGAATATGCATTCATTTAACAAATATTGATCAAACTCCCACTCTCTGCCCAGAACTCTTCTAGTGGCTAAGAACATAGTTTACAGTAAGACGGTAAGATCTCTTACGCGCATGGAGCTTATATTATGCTGGGGGTATCTGATGATAACGTTAAAAAAAAGATACTACAAAATAGGGATCCATGTTAGCAAGAGTAGAAACAGATGGTCCCCCTCTTCAAATAGTTCAGACCCAAGGCAAAGTTGCAAACAGAGGCACTCTGCATGATTATTAGGTACCTAATTATATATCCTTTACAAGTGTAAGAAAGAAAACTAGAGTTAGAGGATATTCTCTGATTACAAAAAAACACAAGGAAACTTATGTCTCAAGTTTAAATAAAAAAATAAAAAGTTTTAAGGAACTCTTGCTTGGGTAAGAGGCAATATACACTGAAATTTCAGAATACATAGAAATACTTGGTAATGAAAACGATAAATATCAGAACCTGTAGGGTACAGCTAAAGCACTGATCAGAGGAAAGTTCATAACATTAAAAATGTATGTTGGTAAAAAAGCAAGAATAAAAGATAATTGAAATAAGCATCTAACCGAATTAGATAAAGAACAATAAAAGAAACAAAAGAAAAATAGAAGGTATTTAAAGAGATAAAAGCAAAAAGGAATGAATTAGAAAAATAACAATAGGACTTACTATGATTACAAATAAAATACAAATTTTAACTATAATTCTAAATTATGATTCTTGGATTTAAAAAATAGTAGGCAAATATTTAGTTAACCTAACGAAGAGACAAAGCACACATTTGCATGAAATTAAAAAAATGGTTACAGTGAAATAATCATATGAACAGATAAAACTGAAGCTATAATAAACTATTTTTTCAACTGTATGCTACTAAATGTGAAAACTTGGATGAAATAATTTTCTAGAAAAACAGGCTTTACCAAAATTGACCGCAAAATTGATAGAAAATTGTAACAGACTAATTTCCATAAGATAGAGAAACTTATCAGATTATGCCACTAGACAAAAACAAAACCACAAAACTGTATCCAGTTCAGATGATTTCACTGTGAAATTTATCTAGCTTTTGAAGAGCAACTATTTTAGTTCAGGACATAGAAAATGAAGAGAGCCAAAAGCTATTTATTTTCCATGAAAGTATTTTAACACTGATACCAAAATTTCAAAAATTGGCACAAAAAAATAAAACTATAGACAAAGACAGTTTAGGAAAATTGATGCAAAAATATCAACATACAATATTAACAATAAATAGGACATTAAAAGAACAAATCCGTAAGGAGTACATATCATATTTCAGGAATGCAAGGATGATATAGTCATAGAAATCTAATATAATTCATCATCATAGTAGTTCTAGGAAGAAAAGTTTTCATTGGCTCTAAAAATGGTGAAAGACACATGGCAAACTTCAACAAACTTTTAATTTAAAAAATAACTAATAAAATAAGAACGTATGAATATGTTCTTAACATAATGAGATATATCTGTCTCACCCCAAAACCCAGCATCGTGTTTAATGGGGAAATACTAGATGCATAAATACTAAATGGGGAACTAGATACAAATATCCACTATTATTATTATTATTTAATGTTATATTGGAAATACTACCTAAAACAATAGACAAGTAAAAGAAATTAGCTGTAAATTAAAAGGAGAGAGGTAAAACTATTCCTATTTACAAATGATATCATATCATTTACAATGATTCATGGGTATTCATAGAAAACCCAACACAAACAACTGAAAAACAAAAAATATTATAAATCGGTAAATTAGTGAGGTGCAAAATAATATATAGAAATCAATAACTTTCAGTAAAGTTGTTTTAATGGAATAAATGACAAAATGAAAGAAGCCACATGTTTACAATAGTAACAAAGAAGATAAGACATTTAGCATAAGTCTTAAAATTAACAGGTAAGTTTCATTTGAAGAGAACACTTTAAAATCATACACACACACACACACACACACACACACAATGGAATACTACTTGCTGATGAAAAAGAATGAAATCTTGCCATTTGCAGCAATGTGGATGGAACTTGAGGGTATCATGCTACACTTGATCTTAGCCGAAAGGCCGAGAAGCAATGAGGATATCATGCTAAGCAAAATAAGTCAGTCAGAGAAAGACAAATACATGATTTCATTCATATGTGGAATTTAAGAAACACAACAGATGAACATAGGAGGAGGGAAGGAAAAATGAGATGAAAAGAGAGGAAGGCAAACCAGCAAGAGACTCTTAAATACAGAGAACAAACTGATGGTTCCTGGAGGGCAGGCGGGTGGGGGGGGATGAACTAAGTGAGTGATGGGCATTAACATGGGCAGTTGTTGGGATGAGCATGGGGTATCATATGTAAGAGATGAATCACTGGGTTCTACTCCTGAAGCCAACACTACACTGTATGTTAGCTAACTCGAATTTAAGTTAAAAATAAATAAATGTAATACAGTGTGATGAAAAAAAAATAAATAAAATACAACCCTTCTTGAAGAACACAAAAAAGGGTAGACAATGAATGCGTCCTGAATAGGAACTGTCCGAAAAAAAAAGCATGCTATGAATTCTCCCTAAATAAGATCTATAAATTTAACATAAACCCCTCAAAACACATTGGATTACACAGTTAATAAGTGGCAGGGTTGTGAGAGGAACCTGGAAGAGGTGTTCAAGTGTCAATGTCCTAACATATTGCACTAAACTGTCTCTTTTGAGAGATTCCTCATTCTTTTTTAAGGCAAGATCATACTCCACTGTATGCATGTAGCACAATTTACTTATTCATTTTCCTATTGATTCATGTTTAGATTCTTAGCAATATTTGCTAAGAATATATATATGTATATATATACATATATATAATTTCACATATGCACACAAATATCTATGGATTCAATTCCCCAAGTGGAATTTTGGGTCAAAGGATGTGTGCATTTGAAATGTTGATAGCTCTTGCTAAATTTCCCTTGAATTTGTACTCCTGTCTCAGCAACAAATTAAAATGCCTGTTTACATAAAGCTTTGCCAATGAGTATATTATCAAGCTTTTTGATTGTAGCCAGTGTGAGAACTGAAAAATGGTAACCTGAAGTCGTTTTAACTTGCATTTCTCTTATTTTGAGTCAAGATGGCTATCTTTTCCATTCATAGGTGCTATATCTATCATCTACCTATCTATGTATCTAAGAATAAAATTTCTAAGAAATTAGAATGATTTACTAATTTCTATACAAGAAATAGTAATGACATTTGGAGGTAGGGTAGAAATTGGGCAAGTAAGGCGGCGGGGTGAAAGAGGTACTTTCACTGGACAGTTTTTACAATGCATATAATTTTGAACCACACGCAAGGGTCGTAGGAAACTGATACAAACACCTGACAACTAAACATATACAGTTAAGTCTACTGTCTTGAAAGTTCTCTAACGGTAACCATTTGAGTAGGAAATGAATCTAGATAGCACTTCTCACTTCGAACTGGGTCTGTTGCTTCATGTTAGGGTTTTATAGACAGCTGAGCTGAACTGTATTAGGCCAAGAAGAGAGAAGTATTTGCTTTTGAAACTTAAGAGAATTAATAATAATTTAACAAAGACCATTAAATCCACTCTCGTACAGATTATACCTTGCTCGTTTCTTTTTCTGTATGTATAATTTTGTATCCATTACAGTAAGCCTTCACGGGATATTATGCTAAAGTCAGGAGCTCCTTATAGAATAGAACCCCTTTAAAGCAGTCTACTGTTAAGGCTTAAAATATTGAATAGAAGTGGCAGGCTTTGGGAGGGAATTACAGGTTTCACATATTTGTAATATGAGAATCCGTGGTGTTCTGGGGGGGAGAATCCATTAAGACTTATTATTTTCGATTAAGAGCAGAAAGCATGCTCAAAGAGACTGTTGTTAAAACCTGACTTGATTTAATGAGGAAAGAAGTTGCATAAACAAATGAATCACCAGGAGATGGTTAATCAGCTTTGTGTGACTCATTATAAGAATCCCTTAATATCATATTTATAATGCTGAATAGAATAAAAACACTATAAGCTGCATTAAAGTGTCACTTGTTGAAAATGACTTTAGATGTTTATTTAAACTAATATAAGCAATCTTAACTAAAGGTGCTCTCATATTTGAAACCTGCCCTACATATAGCCCCGTAAATGAGTCTATCCATGTTTGGTGGTCAGCTTTCTTCATAAAAGATTGCTGAATCCCTAAATTCTGAGAAGTAGGGCAGCAGAGACACGGGGGAAGGAACATAGTCCCCATTTTGATATGACACAGGATATTAACTCACGCTGTCCCTGTGTGGCATAGGGGAAAGAGCCTTGAGCCCAGACAAGCACTCCACCTTTCACAGCACCACTGTGTCCTCTGTAAAAGAGATGGGAACAGTACCAAGATACTTCCTGTTGAATGATTTCTTCCAACCTACCAGGTTATTTTGGGGATCAGTGTGAGAGTGGACAGTGAAAGCACTTCGCAGCCTGTGCAATGACACAGATGGAATATTATCTCTTTCTTTGATGAAGAAGTAGTTCTGCTCTAGCAACTAAATCTATTTTTTTGATGAATAAAAGAGGAAACAAACCCAAGTCAAGCATGTTGCATTGTGTGCTCAGTCAAATGGAGCCCACAAAAAGGTATTTTTCTTGGTGTACTTGATAACAGTGTTACATTAGTGTCAGGTGTACAACACAGTCTGAGAAGTTTATACCTTATGCTATGTTCTCCTCAGTGTAGCCACCTTCTGTCACCCCATACACTATTACAGTATCATTGACTGTATTCCCCATACTGGGCCTTTTATATCCCTGACTTACACATTCCATGACTGGAAGCCTGTATCTCTCACTGTCCAGCACCCCAACCCCTGCCCCTCTGGCAACCATGATTTTGTTCTCTGTATTTATAGGTCTGATTCTGCTTTTTGTTTGTTTATTCATTTGTTTGAAAAATGTTTTTTTTTTTACATTTTATTTATTTTGAGAGACAGAGACACTGTGAGTGGGGCAGGGGTGGAGAGAGAGAGAGAAAGACAGAGAGAGAGAGAGAGAGAGAGAGAGAATCCCAAGCAGGCTCCACGCTGTCAGCGCAGAGCCCAATGTGAGGCTCAAACCCATAAAGCCATGATATCAGGACCTGAGCTGAAACCAACGGAGCCACCCAGGCCACCCAAAAACACGTGTTTTTAAGATGACTGTATAACATTGCATTTATTTACTTTCCCACGAATTTATGCAAACTTCTACTTTGCATAATTATCTTTTAAAATGTATCTGTTGATATTAGCCAGAGCACTTTGAAAAACGTGCTAGTACATAATGCAGCAATATTTAAGAAGCAATATTAATATTTAAAACAGAGATCACACATAAGGAAATCGACACTAAAAATTCTAAGTACACCATTCTTTAAAATGCATCTTAATTACATCATTACCTTATATCAGGATAACATTTTATAATTAAAAAATATTTCTACTTGCATTTCTCTTTGATTTCCACAATCACCCCCAAGTAGTTATTTATATTGGTTAGCTGATAAGAAAATGGAGATTTTGAGAGGTTATCAAGACTATCGCTGCTCGTAAACAGCGGAATTGAGCTAAAAGTCAGTCTTCCTCCTCCCGAAATCATTGGGCTAAGCATCCTGATTAACTTATTACATAATGATACATGTATGGGGGCATATTCTATGCCAGTTTTCCATATTTTAAGTAGAAATTTTCTTTCGCTTTACCGATTTTTTATTATCACTGATTTTGATGCTGCGTTTCATTAATAGGGCAAAAATAAATGGCAATAGTTGTACATATTTGGGTATATTCCTGCTACCACGTTTTGGCCGGCTATCTCCTCTGTTGGGTTTTCAGCACTGCACATTTTAAAAAGTATCTACATGTACTAGATGAGTAGATATTTAAATGAGGGTAACTGTAAAGGTCTCTGAGGGGTCTGAGAATGAAGGGCGCACACTTGAAGAAGTGGCTGGGAAGAGATCCCCCCTGTGTGTTTCCCACCGCTCCATAAAGCAACACATGCATTAGAATCAGGGGCCATTCATCCTGTCTGGGTTAAAAATGCAAGGACCTCGACGAGCAGAAAGGGATGAGGTTGGGAATGGAGTGTTCCGGAAATTGTAGATGTCATGACATTTTCTATTTGCACAAACAGAGGCGGTGTGGACTGACAGGAAGACTGAATTGAGAGCCTCTGGCTCTACTTGGTAAGATTGGGCAGGTCACATGTCCCTTCCAGTCTGTACCCACTGCACCTGCAATCTAAGGATACCAGGCCTCTCTAGAAAATACCTAGGGCTCTAAGGTGTTTTGGGTGTAGGTGCCCTTGTACAACATCATCTTCTGATTAAGCATCTTTCCTCTCCCTTTCATACTTTTCTCGGGCTGGCGAAGTCATACACATGCTTTAGAAATGGCCAGAGATCAAATGCAGCCTCTCCTAGAACATTCCCCCAACTCTCCCAGAAATGAGTTCCCAAGAGCTTCTACAGTCTAATGCCCCCACCTGTAGTGTTATGTGATAACATACTACATTGAGTTTAAGAAGGCTGTCCATCCCGTCAAATTAAATTTCCTGATAACAAGGGGGTGATCACATCTGTGTCCATAGGCCCGATGCATATTAAATGCTCATTGCAAACTAAATTTGGTTTAGAATAGACACTAAATAAATGTCTGTTGAAATGGTAGTATTACACCCATCCTCAATGGACTGCTGTCCCTGAGATGTGGTCAATATATGCTAAGGGGTTGACCTTGGGCTGAATGGAGAAGCCTACAAGACACATGATAATGCACATTCTCTTCTAATACCCTTTCAAAAGGAAGGAGTAGAAGAAAGATATGGCGAGGCGTTTCCGTAACGTTAAAAGCCAAATGTGCAGGGTGAGTGGAAGGTGGACTGTTTCGTCTACAAAGCAGTTAGTACCTTCATCCAGTAAGATCCCCCCTCAGACTTTAGGAAATGAAAAATTCATGCTCTCCACTCCCACTGGATACAGTAGACACTGTGCATAAAAATTCCTACGCTTTACGTAACAAGACACAACCTCAAAGTATATTGGCTAAAAATAACTGAATTTTTAAAATGTATTCTTTGAGCTTTCCCTTTATTGGTTATAGAAATGTTTTAACAGCTGAGTCAAATCCATTATTATTTCACACTGAAAAACTCTTTCATCATTTCTACCATTTGGCCATACGGAAATCCCAATAGCCACACCATTTTAACCAGCCCTCGGGAGTTTCTGAAAGTCATACTCTCTGAAATACCAATTCATAAGTATAAGTTTCTCCTGTACAAATAAAGGAAACTTTGACCACAATAAAAGAAGAATATAGGCTTTGGATAATTCATTGAGAAGATGTGTACTTCCTGGCTTTTTAATAGAACACATTTTCTTTCCCTTTGTTTATAAATCTTTCAGCACCTTGTGAATCTTAATTGCCTGATGTTATAATTCAGAGGCGGACATATAATAGTAGGCTTTGTGACAGGTGAGTGCATACCCTGAAATGGAGAAAAAGGAAGACAGAGCACGGGGAGAATGAGTTTTAAAACCCACAGAGAGCAGCTGTCTTGAAACCACGCCTATACATTCACGCCCAGCTCACACGCCTCTCCCGCACTTCCAGTTAACCTCTCCATCGAGCCTGAAGTGCAGACCAGGTGCGTTCCCACACTGCATGAATATTTGGTCAAGAAATAAAGATAAGGTCGGCTACTTCACTGCTTTGATTTATGTAGAGGTGGAAGCCAGGAAAACATGGATCAGATTGATGGAGAACCTGAAGTATGAATCTGATTTAGGTTTCCACATCAAAAAGAATATTAGCTCATTCAAGTCACGAGCAACTTTATCTATCTGCCTTAGGTTATAATTTAGACAGGTGATTGGCTCAAGTTATCTCTTCCCTGTTTGTGGGCGCTTATCTGGGAGACAGCCAGTAGGCAGGGGCTGGTGAAGGCAAGGAAGCCTACCTGAGTCTGCGGGCTAGGTGCACAATTCACTTTGGTCACAGCAATTGGTTTAGAGGTAGGCAGATGGCTAAAAGTGGTCGAATCTACTTGCATGGCAGGACTTGTACTATGGCTTACCTCAGACCTTCAAATTAACTCAGAGGTGATAAATCTCAGGAAAAGAAGACCAAGATTAGAACTGAATGAGTTCTAAGGTTTGTGCTTTGTAACCCCCACCATGCAGCCAGAAGTTTCGAAACCAAAAGACATCTCATACCTTGTAAATTTAGTCACTGGTACCAGTTTCTCAGGGGTCCAAAATAATTCACAGGTTGCTTTCCTGAAGCACTTTTAACAACTGTATATCATAGGGAATGGTTTAAAACACACTTCAAAGCACTTAATGTGCCAAAAATCTTTTACTGTTAGGGAAGGGAAGTGAATGCACATAACCCAAGGCATAAAGAAATAGGACAATTAAAGAAGAAAGATCTCACTATCTATTTTGATATATTTCATTTGGAAAAAATTCCCTACACATGGGAAAGTGACCGAAGATAATTATGATATTTAAAAAAGAAGAAAACAAAGTAGTATTCCATTGTATATATAAGCCACATCTTCTTTATCCGTACATCTGTCAATGGACATTTGGGCTCTTTCCATAATTTGGCTGTCGTTGATAGTGCTTCCATAAACATTGGGGTCCATATGCCCCTATCAGCACTCCTGTATCCTTTGGGTAAATTCCTAGCAGTGCTATTGCTGGGTCACGGGGTAGTCCTATTGTTAATTTCCTGAGGAACCTCCACACTGTTTTCCAGAGGGGCTGCACCAGTTTGCATTCCCACCAACTATGCAAGAGGGTTCCGTTTCTCCACATCCTCACCAGCATCTGCTGTTGCCTGGGTTGTTAATTTAGCCACTCTGAATGGTGTGAGGTGGAGTGGAACTGGAGGGAATTATGCTAAGTGAAATACGTCAGTCAGAGAAAGATAGATATTCATGTTTTCACTCATATGTGGATCTTGAGAAACTTAACAGAAGACCATGGGGGAAGAGAAGGGCAAAAAAATAGTTACAAACATGAGAGACTCTTGAGTGCTGACAACAAACTGAGGGTTGATGGGAGTGGGGGAGAGGGGAAGGGGGGTGATGGGCATGGAGGAGGGCACTTGTTGGGATGAGCACTGGGTGTTATATGGAAACCAACTTGACAATAAACTAAGGAAAAAAAAATAGATACAGAGATAGAGGGAGGCAAACAGTAAGAGATTTTTAAAAAACATTTTATTTATTTCTGAGAAAGAGAGAGATACAGCGTGAGCAGGGGAGGGTCAGAGAGAGAGGGAGACACAGAGCCTGAAACAGGCTTCAGGCTCTGAGCTAGCTATTAGCAGAGAGCCTGATGGGGGGCTCGAACCCACAAACTGTGTGATCATGACCTGAGCCGAAGTCGGCTGCCCAACCGACTGAGCCACCCAGGCTCCCCCATTAGAGATTCTTAATTACAGAGAAAAACTAAGGGTTGATTGTGGGGGAGAGGGGAAAATGGGTGATGGGAACTGAGGAGGGTACTTGCTGGGATGCGCATTGGGTGTTGTATGTAAGCAGTGAATCATGGGAACGAACCTACCCCCAAAATCCAAGAGAACACTGTATACACTATGTTAGCTAACTTGACAATAAATTTTATTAAAAAATAAAGTAAAATAAAATAAAATAAAAAGTGGGAAAAAAAAGAAGAAAGCACGACATGGGAGACTGTTTGCTTTAACTTATAAATTAGAGACAGCTTAAATTGTGTAAGATCAGATATGGAGTCAACTTAAAAACCAAAGTTTTAACTAAGGTAAGCTCATATATAGTTCTGTGTCAAGGATTTTATTAAACTACTCCTCTGGCCATTAACAGAAGTAAGCTATTGTTACTGCACTGTGCCTCTTACATTCTCTTTCTGAAAGAGGTACTATGTGATAGAAGGGGGAATATGGGATGATGAATCAGAAGTGAACTGTAATCCTAGCTCTACAAATTACAGGCACTGTGACCTTGGTTAACCCATTTAATTGCTCTACATCTGCGTTCTCGTCTATAAAGTGGGAATAATGTTAATACTCCTTAAATCTGGTTTTTAGTCAAATGTAGTAATACATATCAAATTGCTTATTATTTTTATTATTATTTTGAAATACTACATACTTATTACATGATATCAATAAATGGGGAACACTATAGTGACAAAATAGAAAATCTTCTAGGGCTCCTGGGTGGGTCAGTCAGTTAAGCTTCCGGCTTCGGCTCAGGTCACGATTTCCCGGTTCTTGGGTTCAAGCCCCATGTCAGGCTCTGTGCTGGCAGCTCAGAGCCTGGAGCCTGCTTTGGGTTCTGTGTCTCTCTCTCTCTCTGCCCCTCCCCCACTCGCACTCTGTATCTCACTCTCTCAAAAATAAACATAAAAAAAAAAAACCCAGAAAATCTATATGCATGCCATCTTGAGATAATTGTTATTGATATTAATGCATTTCTCTAACATTGTTTTTAAATTTTTAAAAAATTTTTTATTTATTTCTAGGAGAGAGAGAGAGACAGCATGAGCAGGAGAGGGTCAGAGAGAGGGGGAGACACAGACTCTGAAATAGGCTCCAGGCTCTGAGCTGGCAGTCAGCACAGAGCCCGACGCGGGGCTCGAACCCATGAACCGTGAGATCATGACCTAAGTGAAAGTCGGAGGCTCAACCGACTAAGCCACCCAGGCGCCCCTCTCTTAACATATTTTTAAAATATAATTTGAGATCACCCTAAATGTAAAATTGTCTACTCTTTACTTTGATTTAATGTGCTATGACAATAATTCCCTTATTGGGACTTTAGAAATACTTTCAGCATAATTTTACTGGCTACAAATTTATGGTGATAATTTCTTTGTTTAAATAATATTTGATTTTTTGGTTATATATATACACATATATACATATATACACATATATATTTTTTCCATCATGATTCAGTGAAAATCTTTATAAGTTTTTTACTGGATTTTAGTTTATTTCTCTAGGTCAGTTCCCAGAAGTGGAATTATTGGGCCCAGGGCTACGAACATTTTTACAACGACCACGCACGCTGCCAAATTGTCCAACAGAATGCTTAAACTCCTTGATCCACCCACCAGGTCATTATGAGAGTGCCTATCTTATGGCAACTTTGCTGAAATTGTGCCCTTCAAATTTTCACTGAAAATGTTTCAGGAAAAACTCTTTTAGTTTTGCATATCTTTGAATATTTGGCAAATATTTGATCATTCCTAAAATGAAACATTTTCAAAAATGTTTTGTAAACAGCAAAATGTTACATAAACATTATTCTTTTTTGAAGCCATTTGTTATCAGTCGTCTGCTGTCACCTCTGGGCTCAGAAGTGCCTGCCCAAGTCCTGAGCCTTGTCTGCAGTATAACTATAACCCGGCCACACCAGGAGGCACATTGGTGAACTCTCTGAGTCCTCAAGCCTTGAAAGAAGCATGAGGTTTACTTGCCTTGGATATCTGACTTGATTACTGATCCAGCAGAATGTATTCACTCACTCTACCACACTTCGCTTATTGACCTCTCTAAGGATCCTTACCACCCTGAAGGGGCATCCTACAAATATTATGAAGTTGCTATTATTGGGGCCAATTAAATATTGTGAGGACATTAGAGATGTTACTTGTTCAATTGTGTTGTGGCTAAGGGCAAAATGAGATTAGTATAAGGGAGCTCATTTCATATTCTTATTTCCCATGGGAAATCATATCAAGTTTAATTTTGCTTACATGAATTATTTGAATGATGATACTGAAAACATAATTTTCAGATGTGTAGATCCTATTAGTGGTAGAAACCCAAGACAAGCAGCAAATTAAGATTTACAATGGGAACTAGACTGTGCTGGTATGAAACTCAGGCAAATGTTGCATTTGGCCAAATCCATCACCTCACGGGAAGTATCAATCCAACCAGCTTTTTGACTAACCCAAGGAGAAAATGGACAAAGTTGGCAGAACTGATCATATCTGGTTTGTCAGGTCTTGGTGTAAATAAAACAGTAGGATACAGTTTAATTCCTGGTCTTCGTTTGGCTCTTACTTAGATCTGGCTTTCATACTGATCCCCAGACACTACCCTTATCCTTCCCCCGAAGCCACCTTATCTTTTCTTCCCTGGGCTGACATTGGCTCACTGATGGGGGCTCCCTAATGTTGCTTAAACATATTTTTTGCCCTTTCTACCTAGAACAGATTTCCCACTTCTCTGCCCTCTCTCATGAAAACATAGACATGATTTTATCATTTTCCTCCAGCAAGGTGCCACTGTTCAGATTAATTCCTACGGATTCTAGGAAAGACTATAAAGCAATTTTATTGCTCAAATGTAAGTGACTTCTAATCAATATAGCAATGTTTATTTTTATGAGGCTGTAGGTACCTATTTAACCCTAAACGCCACCAGCAAACCAATGTTGAAGCCATCCAAGAAAGCTCGGTGATTAACCTTTGGTGAGTTTAAACAACACCCCTCTGGACACATTTGTGAAATGAACAAAGCATTCCCCATGAATGCAGTGCTCTCTCCTTTCCCTTTGGACAAATACTTCTCTTTGGGGAAGACTGCATTAGCTTCCTCCCAGAATGAGGTGCAAGAACTGATAAGGCTGAATGTAGGCCTCCTCCCAAGGAGCTGGACTGTTAACAGCGGAAGCTTAAATCAAGGTAACATATGTCAGGTTCCATAATGGGAGAAACTTGGCACTTACGCCACCACTCTTCCCTCCCACATCCACAGCAGTCATCACTGATTGATCATAAGACTCTTTCCTGCTGAGGCAGGAAGCACCCTCCTCAGAATCGTTCTCAACACGGTGACTCAGGCAGTAGCTGTTAACTAATCAGAATTGGTGTTTAAAATGAAACTGATTTGCTACCTGTGGTTTTAACGGAACATTTTTAGACTTAGGAAGTCCAGCTGATAAAGGTATTTGGAATCACATCCATTCCCTCGGAACTCCTACCACATGGATAACTGCTCATATTCCATTTTTATAATACATAAATGTCCTCGGAGAATTCCTCTTCATTCTATCGGGGTCTCTCAATTGCACAATGAGGTGCTTTTTGGCATCAGAGAGACATGGGCTTAAATTTCAGCACCGTAACTTTAATGTATGACCCTGGTAAAGTTATCGAACTCTGCTGACCCCCAGGTTCCTTGCAGGTAAAGTGAGACTAAGAACATCTATCTGATAGGACTGTCCAGAATATTAAATGAGATACTGTGGGTAATGATCTCTCCCACTGTATGGTCATAGCCAGTACTACATTTATGTGCCTTCTGTTCCTGACCCCGCCTCAAAAATAAGAATGCATTTTGGTGCATTTTAGCCCTATTGTGAAAAGGGAAAGAACAGTATAAGAAATTCACACTAGGGGAAAAACCTTAGAACTCATTTCATCTCTGAATCAGAGTCCCAGAGCTTTAAGGAACTAATCAGTGGCTTTGATTCGAGTGGCTGGGGTCCTGCTTCAGCTTGCTGTACGCACGCCCATTGTTTGATCACTTTCTTTGACCCAGTTTTCTTTGTATCTTACTCCTTAAGCGGTGCCACATTACAGGGAAGACCTTCCTTGCTCACACTTTCAAAGTTAAATGGAATTATTCTAAATTTAGATTTCCCCCAGATCTTTCATCTAGATTTGCGGTCTATATGAGATAAGTTTCTTCCCTAGCATTTTATGTCAGACATAAATTATAAAGCAGTCAAAAATGACCTAGTATCCTTAGTGCATGGATGTTTTTCAGTTTTTATCACTATTCTACTTCAAATGGATTCTGTTTGAAAGACATTGAACATCTTCAAAATCTTCTGATTTTATAATAATTCTTGCCTCCCTGACAAGATGACTCACCAGGACCATCACAGAAGTCACATGTGGTTTTTCCAGTATTTTCCTGTTTCTTAATAATCCTTTATATTTACGTAACATTTTATAACCCAGAAAGTACTATTCTTTACTGTTCTTTTTGGTCTCACAGCAATTCTGTGAGGTACCCAGGGCAAGTATGGTCACCTTTTGGCATATAAAAGAAACTAAGCTCAAGCAAGGTTAAATATTGTGCTTGAAGTCAAAATGCTAATACACAGTAGAGCTCAGAGTAGAAACAAATTCTGTATGAAAGTTCAAACTGTTAGCACATGCCAGCACATAAAACACAGCAAGAGAATGATTTTAGTCAACAGTAACAATAGATACTGTTCCATTTCCAGGTCAGAGGGACATCACAATGTCCCCAAATTCTATTTTTTAAATTCTTTTTAAAAACTTTTTTTAAGTGTTTATTTATTTTTGAGAGAGATAGAGCATGAGGGTGGGGGAGGGGCAGAGAGAGAGGGAGACGGAATCCCAAGTAGGCTCCGGGCTCTGAGCTCTCAGCACAGAGCCCGGTGCAGAGCTCAAATCCATCAACCACAAGATCATGACCTGAGCCGAAGTCAGACGCTTAACTGACTGAGCCACCCAGGTACCCCTGTATTTTTTTTATTCTGAGCAGTATGTTCTTTCTTACTTTCAATGCCCCCGCCCAGTTAAATGCATTCTGCCTTGGATCCCAAAGAAGTACTTTTTAAAATTACTTTTATTTTTTTGATATTTATTTATTTTTCATAGCCAGAGTGAGACAGTTTGAGTGGGGGAGGGGTAGAGAGAGAAGGAGACCCATTCTGAAGCAGGCACCAGGCTCTGAGCAAGTGGTTAGTGCAGAGCCTGATGCGGGGCTCGAACCCACAAACCAGGAGACAATGACCTGAGCCAAAGTCAGACACTTAACTGAGCCACCCAGGCGCCCCCAAAGGAAGTCTTTAATTGGGAGCAGGATCAAGTGCATTCTCTAGTACACATTCAGAAAGCCCTGTAACATTTCAAATTCCTGTCAGCAGACAATCTCTAGGAATGCTATATTGTACGTTGCTGAAATAAATAAAGTGCTTAACCATCAACTGATTAATGACATTATCCTCTTTAGTTCAAGGCTGTGGACTGGGATCTTAGACCTATAACAAATTCCCACAAGTTACTATGAGATTTTATATGCCTTATCAGAGTTCCATGAATAATGATTCACTACCAAGTTATGAGCTCACAAAACATGAGGGGGGTTGAAAGCGCATGCCTTCAAAAAGCTGGAACTAAAGAGATAAAAAACGTTAGGCAACATATCATGAAATATGAGAGGGGGACATGGCCAAGATGAGTGACTGCATTTAAATATTTCTATGGCCTGTGTGTTCGGAAGAGAAAGACAAATATAATAACTTTAGACTTTTTAAATGTAAATGTCCATATTAAAAGGTAACAGTAAAACAAAACAAAACAAAGTCACCACTACAACTGCATCAGAAGAGCTAGAGATTTAGAAATAGAAAGGCTAACTTCAAAGGCAGTACTGAGGAAAATGCAGAAGTAAAGTCTGATAAACTCAGGAGAAATCTATAAAGAAAGAAGGAAAAGGAAAAAGAAAACTTAACAACTAGATAAGTCAAAAAGTCAGAAATTAGTCTTATCGGTAATCACATTAAATGCGAAAGTTTCAATTCATTGATTTCATGACAGATGTGGGGAAAATGCACTTATATTCTTCTTAAAAGAGATACAGTTAAATCAAAATCATGCATGCAGGTTTAAGAAAAGGTAGAGGAAAATATATTCCAAGCAATGCATAATGAATGAAAGGTAGTGCAGCATTATTAATTTCACAGAGAAGACATTTTAAGTCCAAGACATTATTATGGATATACATGGACACTGGGAAAAATACAGTAACCGTAAACTCATATATACCTAGTAATATAGCCTTGGGTGATATAAACTAATATGAGGACTATTAGGACTTCTGGTTTTAGCTTTGACATTTCTCTTTTCTTAAAGTGTTTATCTATTTTTGAGAGAGAGAGAGAGAGAGAGAGAGAGAGAGAAAGAGAGAGAGAGAGAGGATAAGCAGGGGAGGGGCAGGGACAGAGGGAGACACAGAATCCGAAGCCAACTCCAGGCTCCGAGCTGTCAGCACAGAGCCCGATGGGAGGCTTAAACTCAAGAACCACGATGTCTTGACTTGAGCCAAAGTCAGACGCCCAATCGACTGAGTCACTGAGGTGCCCCTTGGCTCTGACATTTCAGGAGCTTGGAAGTTTTTAATCCAATTCTTAGAACAGGAAAATGAAGCAAATGAGGAAAATGAGCAAAATGAAGATGAATGACATTGTTTGATCCATCAGAGAACTGAAGACATAGGACAAATCACCACACTGAAATCTGGAGAGAGGGAAATACAAAGGATTTGTATACAAAGCTGGGATGGGTTTATCTGGATCGAAAGAACTGGTAACTACAAACTGATGGGAACAATTACATGGTAATATCGATGAATTGCTGGAGGATCTGTGTGGACTACAAGGAATGAAATTAACCCCTGGGGTCCAGCATTACTGACATTTTCATGGGCTTTCACTGCTACAACCCCCAAAGCCATGTTCTCATGATGAAGATGAAAAAAAAAAATTTCCTTCATGCTTCTGGCAGAGTGAGGGGAAAAAGTAAACACTTTCAAATATGCCCAGAGTGTCCTCCATAACAAAGGCCTGCTCTTGAGGAGAAAAGACTTTAATAGAGCCTTATCCAACTTAGGGTCAGGTCACGTAGCCGGTTCCAGGCCCCTCTAATCTTTCTAGAGAAAATAAAAGGCTAAGAAACATTTCTAAAGGCCACAGCCCAGATAGTTCTAGTAAAAGATCAAAAAATTTAATCACACATTGGAGACTGCTTGTCCCCTCCCACACCTTACCACCACATCAACAGGGCTGCAGTATAATAGCAGTAGAAAGAGCTGTAAGGCTTAGACTTTATTTTTGAAGGAGTTCTTAGGGGAAAGTGACCAAATAAGGTCATTAGAGAGAACTAAAAGTTCTGGAACCTGTGGCTGTAGCAAACACTAAACACAGCTCAAATCCTTGCCAAGTTACCATAAAACTTCACAGTAAGGGCATATTTACCTCAGTTCCTATTATTTGGTACATCATGTCTGGCTTTCAACAAAAAAACCCCAACAACTTATAAGGCAAGCTAAAAGCCAAGACAAAATACAGTTTAAGAAGACATAGCAGGCATCAGAATCAGATTTAGATATGGACACGTGATGGAATTTCAGACAGGAACTTGAAAATAAGTATGATTAATATGTTAAGGAAGGGCTCTAATTAAAAAAAAAAGAGTTAATGTATAAGAACAGATGGGCAATTTAAGTAGAGAAATAGAAACTCTAAAAGTAAGCCAAATCAAAGAATGCTTTTGATGGCCTTATTCATGACCAAGAAGAGAATTAATGAGCTTGAGCAACTGAAACTCTCAAAACTGAAATACAAAGTAAAAAACAAACAAACAATGAAAATAGCAAAATATCCAGGACGTGTGTTCATCATTTCAAAATGTGTAGCATATGTTTTAATTGGAATACCAGAAGAAGGAAGAGAGAAACAAACAGAAAAAGTGTTTCAAGTAATAGTGGCCAAGAACTTTTGGAAATTAATGAGATGCCAAACCACAGATTCAGGAAGCTCAGAGAATACCAAGCAGAATAAATATCAAATAATCTACACCTAGGCATATCTTATTTAAACTGCAGGAAACCAAAGGGAAAGAAAAATCCTTGAAAATTTTAAAAAGAAGGATAAGTGATATTTGTGCGTATCAAGTCACCATTGATGTGAATTGAAAATGTGATTAGTTTAAATGCATTAAGAAGTTAACAAATAGAAATCAATTAACACACACACAGAAAATATTATTCTAATTATATCAATAAGCACTTTAAATGTGAATGGTCTAAATACAGACATTAAAAAACACTGATTGTTAAAGGAGTTTGAAAAAACATTACCTTAACTATGTTATCCACAAGAAACCCAGATTAAATATAACAACAAATGTAGACTATAAGTAAAGGGGTGAATAATGATATACCATGCTCTCACTCATCAAAAGAAAGCTGGAATCACTATGTTAATTTCAGATAAAGCAGAGTTCAGAACAAGGAAAATTATCAGGGATAATGAGAGGTATTGCATAATGATAAAGGGGTCCATTCTCCAAGAAAATCCTTAGTGTGTATACATCTAACAAAGAACAACAAAGAATGTGAGGCAAAAACTGATAGGTAATTGATAGACAGGCAGAAAATCAGTCAGGCTGCAATTTGCCTGCACATCACTATCAATCAACAGGGTCTAACTGAAATTTACAGAGTACCCCATGCAACAGCAGCAGAATGCACATTCTTCTCAAGCTCACATGAACACTCACTAAGACCATATTCTGGGTCATAAAAGACAGCTTAATTAATTAAAAAAAAAAAAAACAACCAGAATGATAGAAAACATTCTCTCAGACTACTATTGAATTAAATTAGAAATCAATAATAGAGCTATAGCTGAAAGATTACAAAATAGTTGGAGAGCAAAATAACACAAGGGCCAAAGAAGCATTTTCAAGAGAAGTTTAAGAATATTTTAAGCTAAGCAAAGGGCATCTTATCAAAATTTATAGGATATGTGAATAGACAGAAATGTGCAGCATTAAATGAATGTATTAAAGAAGACAAAAGATCTAAAACCAATAATCTAAATTTCTACCTTAGGAAACAAAAGAGAGAAAGGGAATAAAAATGTAAAGCAGGCAGAATAAAATAAATGATAAAAATTAGGTCAGAGGGGCGCCTGTATGGCTCAGTTGGTTAAGCAGCTGACTCTTGATTTCAGCTAAGGTCATGATCTCATGGTTCCTAAGATCGAGCCTTGTGTCAGGCTCTGTGCCGACAGTGTGGAACCTACTTAGGATTGTCTCTCTCTCCCTCTCTCTGCCCCTCCCCCACTCGTGCACACATGCACACACTCTCTCAAAATAAATAAATACACATTAAAAAAAAATTAGGGCAGAAATCAGTGAAGCTTAAAAGCACATATAGAGAGGCCAGACAGGAAGATGAATCAGAGTATGAGGACCCTAGGCTTGTCCCATCTCAAAAATACTACCAGAAAATGATTAAATCATCCTAATTACCCAAGAAAACAATCTGAAAATTGGAAAAACAAACTCCACAACTAAAGGTAGAGAAGAGGCCACATCAAAGAAGGTAGGAAGGTTTGGGAGAGAGACGGGTCATGGTCACTGCAGTAGGGAGGGAGCCACGGCTGCTGAGAACGGTGAGAGGCAGACTAGCACCCAGGAGCACATGGGGAAAACGGACTCTCAGAGTAATTGGCTTGGAAAGTGAAAGGGCCCAGATTTTGGGAGTTCTGGTAACTACTGGGGCTTAAAGCCTGGGGTTCTAAGGGTTAGCCGGCTTGGCCCAGGGATAGTCCAGACAACATTGGGACTGCTCTTGGAGAGAAAGCAAGCAAACAGCCCGAGAAGGTACAGCATGGAGACAGTGATCTGAAGAGCATCCGAGGTACACAGTGGGGAGGCTAGTTGCTCATCTTGGAGCACATCCCAGAGAGGCAGCGTTCATGGATAGATCCATTGGGAAACAAGGAACTTGCAGGAGCCATTTCCCTCCCCCGCCCGTCATCATAAGCACAGGGCCACTTGGGGGAACCAGCGCAGTGCTGACACTCACTACCTGACTTGTTTACACCAAGCCCTGTGCCCCATGCTCCTGTGGAACTGCCCTTCATAGTCACATTTGCCTCAGTCCCACATCAGTGGGACCCATCCTCCAGGAGACTGGCACAAAACCTTGCCAACATCATGTCTCCTGGTGCTTGAGCTTTGTCCGCCCTCAATTCTGGTGGTGCCAGCAACGCGTTTCATTTCACAAGCAGACCAGAGCACACCTAGTTAAAACTCACCACATTCTGGCAAGGGGCCAAACACTGCCCCAAACAGGCAAAGAGCCTCTGCAGGTGACTGTCCTGAAGGATAAAGTGGCCAGGACATCACAGGAGAGCACATGCAGCACATAGGGGAGACCGTCCCTGAAGTTCCAGGCCCTGGGGAACAGGGAACACCCCACAGCAGGGCACTACAGGACTTCGTCTTTATAAAGGTCTTACACTCAAGAATGGGAAATGTAGCTGACTTTCCTAACATACAGAAATAGACACCGAGATTTAGACAAAATGAGAAGACACAGGAATTCATCCCAAATGAAAGAACAGGACAAGGTCACGGCCAGAGATCTAATGAATCAGGTATAAATAACATGTCTGATGGAGAATTTAAGCAATGATCATGAAGATATTCAATGGAATTCAGAAAAGAGTGGAAGACATCAGTGAGACCATTAACATAGAGATAAGGAATAGCATAGCACAGATAAAGGGCTCCATAAATAAGAAACACGCTTGGTGGCATGCACAGGAGGCTGGAAGAAGCAAAGGAAGGAATTAATGACCTAGAAGACAGAGTAATCGAAAGTAATCAAGCTGAACAAAAGAGAGAAAAAGAATTATGCAAAATGAGGATAGACTTAGGGAACTCAATGATTCCATCAAATGTAATAAAAGAGAATTTATTTGAAGAAATAATAGCTGAAAACTCCCCTAATCTGCGGAAGGAAACAAGATCTGCAGATTCAGGAGGCACAGAGAACCCCCAACAAAATCAACAAAAGCAGATCCACACCAAGACATACTGTCATTACAATGACAACATCTACTAAGAAAACAACATTAAAAGCAGCAAGACAAAAGAAGTCAGTTACATACAAAGGAAACCCCATAAAGTTATCAGCGGGTCTGTCAGCAGAAATTTTCCAAGCCAGAAAGGTGTGGCATGATATACTCAAAATGTTAAATGGGAAAACCATACAGCCAAGAATACTCTATCCAGGAAGGCTGTCATTCAGAATAGAAGGACAGATAAAGAGTTTTCTAGATAAACAAAAACTAAAGGAGTTCACGATCACTAAACCAGCCCAGCAGGAAATATTTAAAGGGGACTCTTTGGGTGGAAAGGAAAGATCGAAAGTGACAGTATGTATGGAAGAAACACAAAAGCAGTAAAAATGGGTATTTCTGCAAAAAGTCAGTTGAGGAAGTCACAAAATAAAAGGATGTAAAATATGACACCATCTACCTAAACTGTGGGGAGGAGAGCAGTAAATAATAGATTCAAACTTACACAACCATCAACTTACTATAGACTGCTATGTGCAGAAGATGTTATATCCTAACCTAATGGTAACCACAAATGCACAGCCACTAATAAATGTGCCCAGAATAAAGAGAAAGAAATCCAAATACATCAGTAAGGAAAACCAGCAAACCATGAAAGAACGACAAGAAAGGATCAGGGAAAATTTCAGAAATAACCACAAAACAAGTAATGATACATGACTATCAATAATTTCTTTGACTGTAAATGAACTAAATGCTCCAGTCAAAAGACATAGGGTGACAGAATGGATAAAAAAATAAAAGTCATCTATATGCTGCCTACAAGAGAGTCATTTTAGATCTAAAGACATCTGCAGATTGAAAGTGAGGGCATGGAAAAACATTAGTCATGCAAATGGATGTCAAAAGAGAGCTGGGTTAGCAATACTTATTTGGACAAAATAGACCTTAAAAGAGAGTCTGTGGGGTGCCTGGGTGGCTCAGTTGGTTGGGCATCCAACTTCAGCTCAGGTCATAATCTCAAGGTCTGTGAGTTCGGGCCCCACACCAGCCTCTGTGCTGACAGCTCATAGCCTGGAGCCTGCTTCGGATTCTGGATCTCTCTGTCTTTCTACCCCTACCCCGCTCATTCTCTCTCTCTCTCTCTCTCTCTCTCTCTCCCAAAAAGAAATAAAACATTAAAAATTAAAAAAAAAAAGTCCGAGGGTGCCTGGGTGGTTCAGTCACTTAACTGTCCGACTTCGGCTCAGGTCATCATCTCGCGATTTGTGGGTTCGAGCCCCATGTCAGGCTCTGTGCCGACAGCTAGCTCAGAGCCTGGAGCCTGTTTCGGATTCTGTGTCTCCCTCTCTCTCTGACCCTCCCCTGCTCGCTTGCTTGCTCTCTCCCTCCCTCCCTCTCTCTCAGAAATAAATAAAACATTAAAAAAAAAGTCTATAACAATAGAGATGGGAAGACACTATATAATAATAAAGGGTAAAATCCAACAAGAAGTTATAATTGTGAATATGTATGCATCCAACATGGGAACACCAAATACATAAAACAGCTAATAACAAACATAAAGGAACTAATGGATAATAGTATAATAATAGTAGGGGCTTTAACATCAGTAGACAGATAATCTAAACAGAAAATCAAGAAGGAAAACATGGCTTTGAAAGATACACTAGACCAGATGGATTTAACAGATACATTCAGAACGTTTCATCCTAAAACAGCAGATTCTTTTCAAGTGCACATGGAACATTCTCCAGAACAGATCACATATTAGGCCTTAAAACAAGCCTCAACAAATTGAAAGTCATACCATGCATCTTTTCTCACCATAATCCTATGAAACTAGAAATCAACCACAAATCTGGAAAGACCACAAATACATAGAGGTTAAATAACATGGTACTAGGGGTGCCTGGGTGGCTCAGTCGGTTAAATGTCTGACTTTGGCTCAGGTCATGTTCTCGCAGTCTGTGGGTTCGAGCCCCACATCGGGCTCTGTGCTGACAGCTAGCTTAGAGCTTGGTGCCTGTTTCAGATTCTGTGTCTCCCTCTCTCTCTGCCCTTCCCTGGCTCATGCTCTCTCTCTCTGTCTCAAAAATAAATAAACGTTAAAAAAATAAAAAAAAAACATGCTACTAAACAATAAATGAGTCAACCAGGAAATAAAATAAGAGATACAAAACTACATGGAAACAAATAAAAATGAAAACACAATGGTTGAAAACCTTTGGGATACAGCAAAAGTGGTTCTAAGAAGGAAGTTTATAGTAATACACACGTAATCTCAAGAGGTAAGAAAAATCTCAAATAACCAAACCTAAACCTAAAGGAGCTGGAAAAAGAGCACCAAACAAAACCTAAAGCCAGCAGAAGGAAGGAAATAATAAAGATGAGAGCAGAAACAAATGATACAGAAACTAACAACAACAACAACAACAACAACAACAACAAAATAGAACAGATCAATGAAACCGGGAGCTAGTTCTTTGAAAGAAAAAAAAATCAATAAAATTGATAAACCTCTAGCTAGACTCATCGAGAAAAAAAAGAAAAAGGACCCAAATAAATAAAATCACAAATGAGAGAGTAGAAATAACAACAAACACAACAACAAACAACACAAAGAATTATAGGAGAGACTATTAAGAAAAACTACATGGTGACAAATCGGACAACCTAGAAGAAATGGATCAATTCCTAGAAACCTATAACCTACCAAATCTGAAACAGGAAGAAATAGAAAATTTGAACAAATTGATTACAAGCAAAGACATTGGAATAGGAATCAAAAAATTCCCAATAGCTGAAAGTCCAGTATAAATTCATGGTGTTACGGTAAGAATGGCTATAAGAGCAATGCTATGTGGTTCATGGAAGAACATTTGATGAGTGAGTTTTAATTTGTTTGGTGTAGAGAGACGGAGCTTGCTATGTATGAGTCTTCCTCATAAAGAGAGAATAGGGAAATGATATACCATGTAGTATACCAAGGGATTTAGTATTGTAATTTGTGAGAAGACACAGCATTTTTACTGTAAATATTTTTATGCATTCCAGTCACAGGGAAATGTTAGATCAAGAATTGGGAAAAAAATTTTAATTTTTTTAGCGTTTTTTTTTTTTTTGAAAGAGAGATAGAACATGTGCAGGGGAGGGGCAGAGAGAGAGGGAGACACAGAATCTGAAGCAGGATGCAGGCTCTGAGCTGTCAGCACAGAGCCTGATGGTTCCAACTCATGAACTGTGAGATCATGACCTGAGTCAAAGTCAGACACTTAACAGGCTGAGCCATGCAGGCACCCCAAGAATTGGAAACTTTTAAGTTCAGTATTGAATTATAAGAGAGTGTAATGAACCTATAATATTTTGGATAAAAACTACTGCAGTGAGAAATGCAGGTGATCTGTCTAGTGTATAAAGTAAGAAACAAACTCCTGTATTTACTTGTTCTGTCTGATTTCCCCAGTAGGGACAGTAGGATTTCCTTACCTAAGGACTGGGACTAATGTTGCTTCAAATGAAATGTAGAATAAAATCAATAGTGTAGCAATAAATGTAATCAAGAATTTTCAGGGGCACCTGAAGGCTCAGTTGGTTAAGCGTCCCACTTAGGCACAGGTCATGATCTCATGGTTCATGAGATCGAGCCCCACAATGGATTCACTGCTGTCAGCGCAGAACCCGCTCCAGATTCTCTGTCTCTCCCCCTTTCTCTGCTCCTCCCTCACTCATGCTCTCTCTCTCAAAAATAAAGAAACATGTTTTTTAAAAACAATATTTGTAATAAAATTAGTATTGTGAAAAAAATACTCTCAAAGTCCAGGATGAGATGGCTTCACAGTGGAGTTCTACCAAACATTTAAAGAAGGGTTAATGCCTGTTCTTAAACTTTTCCAAAAAATAGAAAGGAAGGAAAGCTTCCAAACGCATTCTGTGAGGCCAGCATTACCCTGATACCCAAACTGGATAAAGACTCCATTAAAAAAAGAGAACCACAGGCCAATATCTCTGAAGACTACAGATGCAAAAATCCTCAAGAAAATACCAGCAAACTGGCACGCCTGGGTGGCTCAGTTGGTTAAGCACCTGACTCTTGGTTTTGGCTCAGGTCATGATCTCATGGCTCGTAGGTGAGAGCTGCATTGGGTTCCACGCTGACAGCGCAGAGCCTGCTGGGGATTCTCTCTCTTCCTCTTTCTCTCTGCCTCTTCTTTGCACTCTGTCTCTTAAAATAAATAAACTTAAAAACAAAAAGAAAATAGCAGCAAACCAAATCCAACAATAGGTTAAAAAAAATCAATCATCATGGTCAAGCGGGTTTCCAGGGTGGCTCAATATTCACAAATAAATCAACATGATACATCGCATCAATAAGAGAAAGAATAAGAACCATATAATCATTCAGTAGATGCAGAAAAAGCATTTGACAAAGTACAACATCATTCCTGATTAAAACCCTTAACAAAGTAGGTTAAGAGGGAACATACCTCAACTATAATAAAGGCCATATATGAAAAACACACAGCTAACATCATCTTTAATGGGGAAAAACTGTGAACCTTTCTCCTAAGGTCAGGAACAAGAAAAGGATGTCTACTCTCACCACTTGTATTTAACACAGTACTGGAAGTCCTAGCCACAGGAATCAGACAACAAAAGGAAATAAAAGGCATTCAAACTGGTAAGGAAGAAGTAAAACTTTTACTATTTGCACATGACATGATAGAAAACCTGAAAGACTCCACCAAAAAACTGCTAGAGATGATAAAGGAATTCAGTAATGTTACAGGATAAAAAATCAGTGTACAGAAATCTGTTGCATTTCTATACAACTATAATGAAGTGACATAAAGAGAAATTAAGAAAACAATCCCATTTACAGTTGCACCAAAAACAATAGATACCTAGGAATAAATCTAACTGAATAGGGAAAGACCTGTATTCTTAAAACTATAAAACACTGATGAAAGAAACTGAAGATGACACAAAGAAATGGAAATCCATTCCACGTTCATAGATTATAAGAACAAATACTGTTAAAATGTCTATGACCCCAAACAATCTACACATTGAATGAAACCCCTATCAAAATACAAATAGTATTGTCACAGACCTAGAACAAACAATCCTAAAGTTTGTATGGAACCACAAAAGACCCCAAATAGCCAAAGCAATCTTGAAAAAGAAAAGCAGAGCTGGAGGCATCACAATTCAAGACTTCAAGTTATATTACAAAGCTGTAGTGATCAAAACAGTATGGTACTGGCACAAATATAAACCCACAGATCAATAGAATAGAATAGAAAAGCCAGAAATGAACCCACAGTTATATGGTCAATTTATCTTTGACGAAGCAGGAAAGAATGTCCAGTAGGAAAAAGATGGTTTCCACAACAAGTGGTGTTGGGGAAACTCGACAGCAACATGCAAAAGAATGAAACTGGAACACTTTCTTACACCAGACACACAAATAAATTCAAAATGGATGAACAACCTAAGTGTGAGACAGGAAACCATCAAAATCCTAGAGGAGAACACAGCCAGTAACCTCTTTGACATGGGCTGTAGCAACTTTGTTCTATATAGGCCCCCTGAGGTAACAGAAACAAAAGCAAAAATAAAGTATTGGGACTACATTAAAAAAAAAAAAAAAAAGCTCCTGCACAGCAAATAAAACAATCAACAAACCTAAAAGACAACCTTATGGACTGGGAGAAGATATTTGCAAATGACCTAGCTGATAAAGGGTTAGTATCCAAAATCTATAAAGAACTTATAAAACTCAACACCCAAAAGGTAAATAATCCAATTAAAAAATGGGAAGAAGGCATGAATAGACATTTTCCCAAAGAAGACAAATAGATGGCCACCAGCCACACGAAAGGATGCTCCTCATCCTTTATCATCAGGGAAATGCAAATCAAAACCATAATGAGATATCACCTCACACCTGTCAGAATGGCTAAAGTCAACAACACAAGAAACAGCAGGTATTGGCGAGGATGTAGAGAAAGGGGAACCCTCTTGCACTGCTAATGGGAATGCAAACTAGAGCAGCCACTGTGGAAAAGAGCATGGAGTTTCCTCAAAAAGTTACAAATAGATCACTATCCTATGATCCAGCAATCATCCTATTGGGTATTTGCCCAAAGAATACAAAAATACTAATTCAAAGGGTTACATGCACCCCTATGTTTATAGCAGCATTATTTACAATAGCCAGATTATGCAAGTAGCCCAATTGTCCAATGGATGATGAATGGATAAAGAGGTGGTATATATACACAATGGAATACTATTCAGGCATAAAAAAAATAATGAAATCTTGCCATTTGCAACAACATGGATGGAGCTAGAGAGTATAATGTCAGAGAAAGACAAAAATCATATGATTTCATTCATGTGTGGAATTTAAGAAATGAAACAAATGGGAATGGGGAAAAAACAGAAGGAGGCAACTCAAGAAACAGACTCTAAACCATGGAGAACAAACTGATGGTAACTAGAGGGGAGGTAGGTGAGTGGATGGGTGAAATAGGTGAGAGAGGTGTACTTGTCATGATGAGCACCGGATGATGAAAATAAAAATGAAAATAAATGAGGTATGACTATATAAATCGAGTATCTAGCAGAGGCTTTTGTCCATAGTAGCAGTTACTTGGGGTTGGATAAAGTAAAAATAAAAAATTTTCGTTGACCAATTATAATAGCACGAAGTGGTATATATGTCCAACAATAGGCAAAAGGAGAAATATATGTTGATACATTCTTACAATGGGAGACTATATAGAATTAAATATGGATGAACAATACATAACAACACAGATTTCATAAATATATAGAGAAAATCAAGTATACAACAATATGAAAAATTAAAGCATTCATGTAACTTTTATAAAATATATAATATACAGCTCTATTCACATTCAAAACTGTGATTGGTAAGATACACACAGAATTTATGGTAGTGACAGGAATGTGTCTAAGGATTCTTTTTCTGTAATGTTCTATAATTTTTATAAATAGAATATTTGCAGCAATAAAAATCCTAAGTAAAAATAGGTTTTGTGTTCTTAATATTTCAGAGTACATGGCATTTATGAACTAAGAATAACCAACCATAAGGGGAAAATGTGAAATTAGGAACAATTTTGCAGAAAAGAAAATTCACAATTGTCAAATAAAAATATACCACAAGGGAAGCATAAACCAGATTGACGCATAGTCAAATCACTGAAATAGAATACAAATTTGTTCTATTTTACCAGAACTCTGAAGAAAAGAATGAAGGCATTAAAAAAAATAATAAAATAATAAAATAGCCTCTAAAAGATAGAAAGCAGATTGTGGAAATGTAAATTTCACATGATCTGAATCCCAGAAGGAAGAACGAATATTAAAATTATTAATGAAATTAATAATCAAAAATATTGAAGAAAATCTTCTTGAGGTGAAAAAGTCATAATTATGATTAGTAAACTTGTGCACCATGCAATGGCAAATAATGAAACATAACCAAGATTTAGATTTGTTTTTGAAAAATCCTTGAATTTCAAAGTTTTCCTCTGTCCCTGTAAGTAATTTAGTAGAAACAAGTTGGTGGTAAATGATCAAATTCAGTTGGGTTTTTTCTTTTTCTTTTCTTTTGTGTATTTTTTTTAAAACACTTAGAGGAAAGAGTTCTACAGAAGGCTGGGAGAAAGAATTTGTGAATGAGACATTACATACACAGTCAAGGTGGGCTTTATGGGAACTTACCAACACCAATGCTTTCTCATCTATCCAAGGGTGCAGAAAGAATGCCACCTACATAATTCCCACTCTTCCTCTCAGATTGCTAGATCTTGCAGATATGTTCCAGTTTCCTCTGGAAACAATCAAAGCAAAGGACTCAAGATGAGTTGTTTATAGAAGAAGATTTACTGTGAGCACTGAAGCTGGTTAAAGTATTGACTTAAGTCTAAATAATTTAAGTTTGGTAATAAAAACCTAAAGCCATGTCAAAAATCTTCTTGAAAGTAGATAGATTTGATAAGATAGGATAGTTTTGTGACAACAAGAATCTGAATGTAAAATTTCATAGGGAATGAAGAGAAATTACCAAGGAAGAAATCGCTCATCAGCTAGGATATGATAGACATGGTCTCAAGGGAAAAAAAATTAAAAACAGTTTCTTTCATTTTAGAGTGCGAGGCAATTCAAGGAGCCTAGATCCCTGTATCAGTACCTGGAGGATCTGGGTCAGGATCATTTGCATTGGATTTTGCAGAAGCAAGTACGTGATACTTGTTACCATTGTAGGAATGTAGCCTACTAATCCATCAGTTAATATCTTGGAGTGCTGTTGTAACAAAACCCTAAATTATGTGTTTGGGTGCCAGGAAGCAAGGTAACAGATAAAAGAGGCTAGAAAGATGACGGTGTATGGTATGCAGTGTATATCTTTTAATAAATCATTACTTTCCGTAACTTGGAGGTACCAACAGATGGATACTTAGCCAGCAATGCTAGAGAAAGAGGTTGAAAACCTTTGTATTGTGTGCTGCTGGGTATTGCCTACAAAATTTTGGCAAGATAATATACCAACAAGATGAACTCAGCATACAGTACAGTCAGTTTGCAAGTGGACTAGAAAGGGAATTGGGGATGAAAAAGATGTTGAGGGGTCAAGATTTCAGTAATGCTTCTCAGTTGGATAAAGTGATTCAGGGCAATGATGAGATTAAAGGAATGGTTCCCCACTATTTTTACAGATAGCCTTAAGATAGCTACTCTTTTTATTTTTTAAAGTTTATTCATTTATTTTCAGAGAGAGAAAGACAGAGGTCTGGGGAGGGACAGAGGGAGAGGGAGAGAATCCCAAGCAGGCTCTGGACAGTCAAAGCAGAGCCTGACACAGGGCTCCAACTTGTGAACTGTGAGATCATGACCTGAGCCAAAAGGAAGAGTCAGCCGCTTAATTCAGTGAGCCACCCAGGCACCGAAAGATATACTGTTAATGAGAGAGAGTGTGTGTATGGTTTTTTTTTTGTGTGTGTAAGTAAGCAAAAGAAATCAGACTTGAGAATAACAAGTAGGAAATGCTTGTTTGTATGGTTTCTGGCACATGGAACTGATTTGAAGCTAATAGATCAAAATCCTTCAAAGTCTGATAATATGAAAGTTAGAAGAACTTGCAGTCTCATCTTTCAGTATCTGTAGCAAGTTAAGACAGCCTTGCGGCCACAGGACACATTCCCATGTATTTCAGATGTGACCAAGGAAGATCACGTAAAGAACTTCCTAGAAGGCAGAGTGCAGACTCAGCAATAATCAATAAGGATTCCCACTCAGTGAGTAGAACTGGGCCTTAATCAAGAGGCTTCTTACCCCACAGGGTAGGGGTCTTCATAATGCCTGCTTTTACTTTCTTTTTCTTTCTTTCTTTCTTTTTTTTTTTTAAAAATAGTTTATTTATTTTTGAGACAGAGAAAGACAGAGCACGAGTGGGGGAGGTGCAGAGAGAGAGGGAGACATAGAATCCAAAACAGGCTCTAGGCTCTGAGCTGTCAGCACAGAGCCGGACGCGGGGGTCAAACCCACAAACCGTGAGATCATGACCTGAGCCAAAGTCAGACGCTTAACCGACTGAGCCACCCAGGCGCCCCTATAATGCCTGCTTTTCAAGGTTTCATTCTTGCCATGTGCTAGTGACTGATGGGTACATATTCTTTTATGCCTTTTTTTTTTTAATGAATGGAAAGTCTGTCCTTCCTTTGCTTGCTCACTTCCTTCTCTCTTTTTTTCCTCCATATCCTTTTACTTGCTCCACTATTACATTTTAGATATGTGTGGTGATGGTGGCCAGAAAACTTGTCTTCTTTAGTTCAGAGAGCACCAAAATGAAAACGATCATATCTGGTCCTAAGGGAGAGTACTGAGCATAGTCTAGAGATTCTGAAAGTTGAGCTAGATTCATTATGTGGATGCGACTTTGGTTTGTCTTCATTAGGGGACAGATGAACATTTTCAATTTTATGGGAAGGAGAGTGAAATGGATATTTGGCAACAAGAAGGGCAGACTATGGTGGAAATAATGCTGTCTGCCTGGCAACATAGGAAAACTACATTTCTCAGCTCCTTCCCTTGCAAATAATTGAAACCTTGTGAATAGTCGTTCTGGTCAAGGGAATGTGTTAGAAATGAGGTATATTGTTGGGGCGCCTGGGTGGCTTAGTCGGTTAAGCGTCCGACTTTCGCTTAGGTCATGATCTCGCGGTTCGTGGGTTCGAGCCCCGCGTCGGGCTCTGTGCTGACTGCCAGCTCAGAGCCTGGAGCCTGTTTCAGTCTGTGACTCCCCTCTCTGACCCTCCCTGCTCATGCTGTCTCTCTCTCTCTCCTAGAAATAAATAAAAATATTAAAAAAAAAAAAAGAAATGAGGTATATTGTTAAAAAACAGATTTTTGAGGGGCACCTGGGTGGCTCAGTAGGTTGAGCATCCAACTTCGGCTCAGGTCATGATCCAGGTTCATGGGCTTGAGCCCCACGTTGGCCTCTGTGCTGACAGCTCAGAGCCTGGAGCCTGTTTCGGATTCTGTGTGTCTGCCTCTCACCACTATCACCTCTCCCCTGCTCTCTCTCTTGAAAATAAACATAAAAAAACATTTTTGAGTTTGTATAAAAACAGCATATATAGACTGATATAATGAGAAGCACGTAAAACACAGGTTTCATAGAAAAGATAAAAATAAATATCTAGGCAAAGAGATAATAGAAATCACAACATAATGAAAGCAGATATCTTAATATTATTGAGAAAGAAAATTGAGTGCAAACCTAAAAGCATTCGATGGGAATAAGACGCATATTTTGCATTTAAAAGTCATGCAGAATAATGAAGGCATACCGATACTGATTATTTGTATACTGAATAATATTACATCAAAATGTAAAAAAATTGTTTTTGTATAATAAAAACCAACATAATACAATCAGTGCCTGGAGTGTGTTACACAACTTGCTTTGTCTTTGATCAGTCAAATTGATAAATACAAACAATATGGAGGAAGAGAGTGTAAATAATACAGTTAAAAGGAAGTTTTGTAAATGTCACCTATCCATTTAGCCGTATAATTGTAAAATTCTTTTCTGGTATAAAAATACCAGTGTAATGAACTATTGTGTATTATGGCACACAGAAACCTGAATTCTAAAATTCAAAAATAGAAAAGATCAAAGTTTTAGACCTTAATGCATTTAGATTTAAAATTTTTTACAAAAGCATTTCTTAGGTCAAAGAGGAAATCATAACTTCAGTTATAGATGATTCTGAAAAAAGATACAAGGAGAAAACTATCAATGTCAAACCTTTAGGAAGTATCCAACGGGGTGTTCACTAAAACATAACAGGCCAAACCATAAATACTCACAGTGTTCAGTAAAACATAATTAGTGTCATTTCATTCTTACAGAAAATTGTTCAAATGAGCTGCATGGTCTAAGCATTAAAAGCAATAATAAAAAACAAGTACCAAATGTTGAATTAATGGACGTAAAATAGAAAACTAATGCATTTGAAAACATAAAAGCATAGGATAGATGAAAATATCAATTTATGCTATTATAGAACACAAAAGAAGAGTCACTAAATTCTACTTCTGAAGCCACTACTACACTATATGTTAACTAACTTGAATCTAATAAGAAAAAAGAACACAAAGGGATATAAGCTACATTTCAATTCACTTTAGAGAAACACTGTTTTTTTGTTTTAATCTGATTTATGCACACAAAAATACATGCACTGCGTATAATACAACCAACTCAAACACAGAGCTATAAAGAACGAGTAGGATTTATTTCAGAGATATGTATCTTTTTATTCATGAAACTTCCGTTTATCACATCAAGCAGACAAGAATCAAAACCATATGATAATCTTAATAGATTCTAAAAAAGGCATGTGTAAAAGGGGTTTATTATCTATCCCCTATATAATACAAATAGCATAGTTAACTACAAATAAGTCTTAGATTAAAATGATAAAATACATATACCTAAAACTTACATACGGAGTATATGTTATAATGTAAATGCTGTAATATAAAAGCATTCTTATGAAAAACTGGAGCCTTACACAATGGTATGTACTAGTGTTATATGGTGGCAGATGGTAGCTGTGCATGTGGGGAGTGTAGCACAGCATAATGTACAGATTTGTCAAATCACAGTGTTGTACACCTGAAACCAGTGTAATGTGTGGACAATGCTTTAATTAAAAAAAAATAGTTGGAGCAAGACAAGACTCATTCCTATCATCTCTAAAACTTTGTTTTGGAAGTTCTAGCCATTACGAGAAAAAAATGATATTTCTTTAAAAATATAATCTACTCAAATAGTATACTGTTCAACCTGGAAAACTCAGGAAAAATGACTTGAGGCTTATTTGAAAGTACAAGAAAGTTCAATAACCAACTTATATGAACTCACTGAACTTCTATGTATTTATCTGTAACAAGGGAAGATAATGGCCACTGCTAGGGCTTGCTGTGAAAGCAAATAAGGTAATGTAGATAAGTTCCTGGCACACAGTAGGTGCTTAAGAAATGGTAGTCTCCTCTCCCTGCACTTGGCCTTACCAGTCAGTTGAGGAAACAGAATATAGATGCTAGCGTGTAAGTAAGAAATACATAGCAGGCAGCATAGAGAAAGGGGCATGTGAATGGCATACATAATTGACACGGCAGGAGTTCAGAGAAAATTTCCAAGGACTGGGGTCTGGAGAAGCTTCTTTTTTTTTTTTTTAATTTTTTTTTTTAAATGTTTTATTTATTTCTAGGACAGAGAGAGAGAGACAGCTCGAGCAGGGGAGGGTCAGAGAGAGAGGGAGTCAGACTGAAACAGGCTCCAGGCTCTGAGCTGGCAGTCAGCACAGGGCCCGACGCGGGGCCCGAACCCACGAACCGCGAGATCATGACCTAAGTGAAAGTCGGACGCTTAACCGACTAAGCCACCCAGGCACCCCTGGAGAAGCTTCTTGAAAGAAAAGCTTAGGAGTCAGGAGGACCTTCCAAATGTAACCCATTTATGGGCTGAACATGGTGAGGATACAAACCACAAAGTTTATTACTGCATTTTTTTGTTTTCTTTTTTTACGTAAGACTTATTTATTTTGAGAGAAAGAGAGAGCAAGAGCACTTGTGCAGGTGAGAGCAGAACAGACACAGAGAGGTGAGAGAGAATCCCAAGCAGGCTCCATGCTGTCAGCATAGAGCCCAACTCAGCTCGAACCCCCAAATTGTGAGATTATGACCTGAGCAGAAATCAAGAGTCTGAGGCTTAGCTGAAGCCACCCAGGTGCCCCTATTACTATATTTTTTTCAAATAAACTCTATAAGACTTTCCTTCACTGCCCTCTTAGTATCATGAAGATTCTATATTTTTCTAGCTATGTTTGTTTATTTAGAAGAGTTTCATTTGATGGTGTTTAATGTCCAGTACATTCAAAATAAAAACTCCATCATCACTTGTTCCATTACAATTGTTACCTTCCTACTCCCCACCCCTCAATTTGTGTTGATGAAAACAGCCCTCCTATCAAGATTAACCCAGCCTCTCTGGCCAAGATTATTCTAGCAGCGCTAGTACTTACAGTGGCCCCTTGGCCCATTGGACACAGAAGCCCTTTCTTAATTTGGTGAAAGTGCAGCTGGCTCTTTCTGCTCAAGGTCTCAGGAGCAGGCTTTTAGACCTCATCAGGCAAGAATCAGGCACCAGTCTCTGTGTTTCCCCAAATCCCAGGGGATGTGACTCAAGTTACCACAAAAATTTTAATACCACGTTGGCCACATGACACCATTCAGAGCCTGCTGGGGATAGATTATGGCAAAGGGTACTGAAACGTTATAGTACTCCCTACTACACATACAACCCTCTTCAAAGAAATAATCGTTTCATTATATGAACAATTTATTTTGAATGTCTTGACTTCTCTTACATACTGCAGAGGTGGGCGATGGTATAAAAATTCAAGAGCAGTTTTATCCAACTTTCAAATGTTCTATATGGGCATGCCCGACAACTCTTTTTGCAATTTACGGGTACTTGATATCCACTATCTTCAGTTTCGGACGTTACGAGATTATAGGTAAAGTCCCATTAAATATGTTGCTAAATAAGCAAGAGGAATGGCATCAATAGCAGCTTAGAAGTGTTACACTGACTTCTACAAGGAACAATGACTAGATTAATTTGGTTGAAGCAAAGGATATTAGCAACGGAGTAGAGTAAGAACACTGTAGGGGAACTTACAAGAAGATTGTAGACGACTTTTCAAGAAACCTAGCGCATGTATTTTATCGTGTAGGCGAAGTTGTGAATCAAGAAAGTGACATATGTGCGGCATTCTTTGACGAACGTGAATATGAAATCTAGATGAGGTTCTGCTGTGTTAGTAATTGTACAGATCTCATTGAACATACTTATATTATTACGATCTAACCATATGGACTAATTTCAGCCTATTTCCTGCCATGTCAAAACAATTATGTATCCACACAAAAAAACTGAGGGTGTAGTCATTGGGCTCTCTCCACTTTTAAAGGTTATTATCAACCGCCATAGACCCATGGGATGGTTAAGCTGTCTGAGCCCTTAGAGACATCACCTAGCTGAATCCTCATGTTACCTACTTGAGGAAACTGACATACAAAGACGGTAGGTCAAGTTACTTAACACCACACAGCTAACCGGAGGCAGCAGCTGGAAGAAATGCCAGACCCGCTCGTCTTGTATCTCAGTGTTCTCTGACAAAACAAATTGATCCAGGAGACTGTAAAAATAATGGGGGGGGGGGATTTTCATTTCCGTTCTGAGTACCAGGACTTCTGAGTAAATGGTGTATTTTAACTTGTAGACCTCATAACACATAGATGGGGCAGGCTTGGAGTAAGGGTGGAGAATACAAGTTCTATTTTGGACATCTGCAGTGTGATGGGCTTCTAAACCATGATACGAGCTTCATGAGGGCTGATGCTATATTCGCATTACCAGTTTGTGTGTTTCAAGTTTCTAACACAGCACTCAGCATATAGTAGGCACTCAACAATGAGCATTTATTATTATTACTGGAATAGTACTATTTAATAATATAATAATTACTATTATTATTGCCTAAGCTCCAAGAAGACAGAGACAGTGTCTGCCTTGGTGCTTAAAATTTTGAGGAAATGAAGCAGAATGAATCAGTAGTAAGGCATGGCTGATCTATCGCTCTGGGCCATGAACTATATCTGAAGTTCTTAGTGGATTATGGCCTCATATTTCAAAAAGCTGCTATGGTGCTTTTGCCTGCCATTCATTAATTCTTTGGTAGAATATTTATGGTGCACTTACTATATACCAGGTTGTGTGCCCAGCACTGGGGTGGTAGAAGAATATCAGGGATCTCAATATGAAGTAGGAAAGACAAAAAAAAAAATGAAAATTTTAGGGTCCCCCAGCATGAGGAGTAGGATGCAAGCAGTGTCATGGTATTACAGAAGAAAGATCAAATAAATCTACCCAACGGGTCAGGGAAATTGCTGCCACTGACTAAGACTGGTCCTGTTCTTCATATAACATTGCTCCCCTTGAAATTCCTGATCTTTCTCTTGATGTGAATAGATGCTATGTTTCACGGAAAAAAGCTCTATTCGTTATTTTATGATGCTTTCTTTTTGTTTCTCATGAGTACTTGGTTTTAAAAGTTCCTTTTTTATATTTTAACTATTTTTTTTTCGATTTGTATTCTCCATTTTCTATCTCCATTTGGATTAATCTCTGGGCTTGGAGTGAGGTTAATCACATTGAGAATCTGTAACATATGATAAGAAAATAAATTTAAGGTAGAACGTGTGTCTACCTTCCGCTGCTGAACAGAGGCAACAGGCTGAATTTAAGGTGTCTGCAGAAATACCTGCTTCATGTGTGAGAGAGGAGACAGTGCACAGAATGTCACAGGCAGTGGAATGAACCAACTTCAGAGATTCAAGTTTATGCTTATAAGGTTACATTGAGGAACATGATAAAAAATAAATAAAAGACTTTCCTAACAAGAAACATTTTGAGCAGCTAAACTTAGAACTGGTCAATAGTATTAGAAAGTGAATGGTAAGTGATTATTCAAAGAAATTCTCTAAGTTACGATTGTACTCCTAACCAAATAATGGATTCATGTACACTTGCCTCGCCTCTCAACCACTGTTCCTTTGATTTGTGGTCACTGACAGGGCTCAGGCACTTTCAAATTCACCACCTAAGCCTGAGAGTTAGCTTTTTCTCCTGATCTCACAAACCCGTCAAACTCTCGCTAGTGCCCCTAACTTACCATCTGCACCAAGAATGCCCCAGGTGAATGTTGAGGGTTTTGGTTGGTCTTTTAACCAGTGACTGCATGAATGGAACAGACAGGATGTGAAAATCACAGATTTCAAGAAAGAATGTTAAAATACATTTAAAAGCCACAAGTCTCCTGCTCTTCACAACAGGTTCTAAATATAAGATGCTGTCTTGCAATGAATTGAACATAGCAGACCATTTATAGTCGGTTAGTCTCCTGCTACTTAGATTAATCTTGTATGTTTGAGAAAGAATGGAAGTTGTAAAGTGGGAGCAGTTGAGGGGCGCCTGGGTGGCTCAGTCAGTTAAGCATCCGACTTCGACTCAGGTCATGATCTCACAGTCCATGAGTTTGAGCCCCGCATCGGGCTCTTTGCAGACAGCTCAGAGCCCGGAGTCTGCTTCAGACTCTGTGTCTCCCTATCTCTCTGACCCTCCCCTGCTCACACTCTGCCTCTTTCTCTCTCTCTCTCTCTCTCAGAAATAAATAAACATTAAAAAAAATGTAAAATGGGAGCAGTTGATATAAGCACTCTTGGATACAGCAGTAGAGTCTTGGCTATCCAGGTAAGTGCCTTACTAGCTTTGTTCTTTCCATATTTTCTATTTCTTCATGATTCACTCTTATTAGGTTGTGTGTTTTATATAGGAATTTTTACATTTCTTCTGAGTTATCCAATTTGTTGGCATACAACCGTCCACAGTATTCTTTCATTATCCTTTTTTATTTTTGTTGCCTCAGTTGCAATATACCCTCTTTCATTCCCGATTTTAGTTCTGCAAGTTCCCTCCTTGTTATTATTCTAGCTTAGAGTTTGCCAACTTTATCTTTAGAAAATGCTGTTAGTTTCATTGATCCCCCCCCCCCCGCCATTGCTTGTCTATTTACTATTTCATTTACCTTGGCTCTAATCTTTATTATTTCCTTTCTTCTGTTAATTTCAGGTTTGGTTTGTTCTTCTTTTTCCAATGTCTTGAGGTATTGTTGACTTCAGAATTTAAAAAAAATTTTATTACCATTACTTTGTATTTTAGTATAGTCGACACACAATGCTATATTATACTCTGGTGTACAACTTAGTGATCTGACAAGTTTATACATTATGCTGTGTTCACCACAAGTGTAGCTACCATCTATCCTGTTACATTGCTATTACAACATCACCAATTACATTCCTTATGCTCTGTCTTTTATTCCCGTGACTTACTCTAGATACTTCTTATTTTTTACTGCATGCATTTATAGCTTTAAACCTCCCTCTTAGCAATGCTTTTGATGCATCCCATAATATTTTGTATGTTGTGTTTCCATTTTCATTTGTCTCAAGGTATTTTCCAATTTCTTTTGTGACTTCTTTGTCCCATTGGTTGTGTAAGACTGTACTGTTTAGTTTTCAAATATTTGTGGATTTTCCAGTTTTCTTTGTGCTACTGATCTCTAGTTCCATTCCACTGTGATCAAAAAAGGTACTATGATTTCAACATTCATGATTTTTTTAAGATTTGTTTCTGTGGCCTAAAATATGCCTATCCTAGAGAATGTTCCACGAACACTTGAGGAGATTGTGTATACTGCTGTTGCTGGGTGGAGTGGTCCGTATCTGTCTGTTAGGTCCAACTAGTCTATAGTGCTGTTCAAGTGCTCCATTTCCTTACTGATCTTCTGTCTGGTTGTTCCCTCAATTATTGGAAATGAAATATTGAAGTCCCTATTATTATTGTGTTGGTATATATTTCTGCCTTCAATTCTGTCAATATTCTTCATATATTTAGGAGTTTTGAGATTTGGTGTATAAATATTTATAATTACTGTATCTTCCTGGCAAATCAAGAAGATACATCATTATATAGTGTCATTCTTTGTCTCTTGTGACAGTTTTTCATTTAAAGTCTAGCTTGTCTAATATGAATATAACCAATGTGTCATGAAGTTGGTTACCATTTGCATGAAATATCTTTTTCCATCATCTTGTTCAGCCTATATGTGTCCTTTGACCTAACACGAGTCTCTTACGGGCAGCATATTGTTGGATCCTGTTTTTTCATCCATTCAGCCCATCTGTCTTTTGATTGGAGAGTTTAATCCACTTTCACTTAAAGTAATAACTGATAAGGAAGGACTTGCTTGCCATTAAAAAAATTGTTTTCTTCATGTCTTGTGGCTTTTTTGTCCCTCTTTTCCTCTTATTGCATCACTGTGTCTTTCTTTCCTTCTTCCTTTCTTTCTTTTTGATAGTAATATGCTTGAGGCCCTTCTCATTTCCTTTTGTATATACTCTATGGATATTTTCTCTGTGATTACCATTGTAATTACATACAGCATCTTAAAGTTCTAGCATTCCATCTTAAACCAATAACACCTTAACTTCAATCATGTATAAGACCTCTAGTGCTTCTATAGACCCCTCCAACACTTTATGTTATGAGTGCCATGAATTACACTTACGTACTGTATGCCCTTTGACACAGATTCATGATTTTTCTTTTTTTTTTCCATTTAAATTCTATGCCCCCAAACTACAATAGTATAGGTTACTATATTTGTCCATGTATTTACTTTACAGGATAAATTTATATTTTTATATGGTTTTATGCTACTGTCCATTTATTTTTTTTTTCAAAGTTTATTTATTTTGAGAGAGAGAGGGACAAAGAGAGAGCGAGTGCCAGGGAGGAGCAGAGAGAGAGGACACAGAGGATCTGAGGCAGGCTCTGCACTGTCAGCACAGAGCCCAATGCAGGACTTGAACTCATGAACCATGAAATCATGACCTGAATCTAAATCAAGAGTCGGGCACTTAACCTACTGAGCCACCCAAGTGCCAAATCCATTCATTATGACATAAAGGATTCTCCTTATCATATCTTGTAAAGCAGGTCTAGTGGTAATGGACTGCTTCAGTTATTGTTCATCTGGGAAATCTTAATTTCTTCTTCGTTCTTAAAAGACAGTTTTGTCAGATATAGTATTCTTGGTTGTTAGTTTTTTCTTTCAGCACTTTAAATATGTCATCCCACTCTCTTCTGGAAAAGTTTCTACTAAAAAATCCAGCGAAAATCTTATGGGAGTTTCCTTGTATGTGACAAATTGCTTTCCTTTTGCTGCTTTCAAAATTCTCTCTGTGTTTGACTTTAGATAGCTTGATTATAATGGGTCTTGGTATGGTTTTCTTTTAATTTATTATTTTTTAAAACTTAAGTTCTTATTTAAATTCCTATTAGTTAACATATAGTGTAATATTAGTTTCAGGTGTAGAATTTAGTGATTTGACACTTATATATGATACCTGGTGCTCATCACAACAAGTGCCCTCCTTAATCCCCATCACCTATTTAACGCATCCCCTCACCCACCTCCCCTCTGGTAACCATCAGTTTGTTCTCAATAGTTAAGAGTCTGTTTCTTGGTTTGCTTCTCTCTTTTCTCCCCATGTTTGTTTTGTTTCTTAAATTCCACATATGAGTGAAGCCATATGGTTTTTGTGTTTTTTGACTGACTTATTTTACTTAGCATAACACTCTAGCTCCATCCACATCATTGCAAAGGGCAGGATTTCATTCTTTTTTTATGGCCAAGTAACATTCCATTGTATATGTATATCACATCTTTATCCATTCATCAAAATAAAAGGCTTCTGCACAGTGAAGGAAACACTCAACAAAACCAAAAGGCCAGGAGGAGGTATCTGCAAATGACATATCTGATAAAGGGTTAGTATCCAAAATATATAAAGAACTTGTAACACTCATCACCCAAAAAACAAATAATCCAGTTAAAAAGTGGGCAAAAGACATGAGTAGACATTTTTCCAAAGAATACATACAGACAGCCAACAGTCATATGAACAGCTGCTCAACATCATTCATCATCAGGGAAATACAAACCAAAACTACAATGAAGTATTAGCTCACACTGGTCAGAATGGGTAAATTAACAACACAGGAAACAACTGGTGTTGGCAAGGATGTGGGGAAAGGGGAGTCCTCTTGCACTGTGGAGGGAATGCAAACCGGTACAGCCACCATGGAAAACAGTATGGAGGCTCCTCAAAAAGTCAACAATGGGACTACCCTATAATCTAGCAATTGCACCACTAGGCATTTACTCAAAGAAAACAAAAATACTAATTCAAAGGGATACATGCATCCCAATGTTTATAGCAGCATTATCAACAAGAGGGAAGTTATGGAAAGAGACCAAATGTCTTTTAATTTACTCTAGCTGGTGTTCTTTCAGCTTCTTGAATCTGTCAATTCTTTTCCTCAATTTTGGGAATTTTTCAGTCATTATTTCTTCCAATAAGCTCTGTGGTATTTTTTCTCTGTCTCTTCTCCTTCTGAGATTTCCATAGCACAGATATTGATAATTTGATAGTGTCTCATAAGTTTTTTAGCCACTTCCGCTTCTTTTCATTCTTTTTCCTTTTTGCTTCTTTGACTTGATGATTTCAAATAATCTATGTTTAAGTTTGGCAATTCTTCCTTCTGCCTGATAAATTCTGATGTTGAAACCTATTAATGATTTTTTTCAGGTCAGTTATTGTATTTTTCAGCTCCAGAATTTCTATGTAGTTATTTTTTTATAGTTTTTATCTCTTGGTTGATATTCTCACTTTGTTTACGCATCATTTCCCTGAATTCGTTTTGTTGTCTACCTGTGTTCTCTTTTACCTCACGGAGCGTCTTGAAGGCAGTTATATTAATTTGTTGTCAGGCAGTTCATAGATCTGCATTTCTTTAGAGTCAGTTCCTGGAATTTTATTTTGGTCTTTTAGTTGGGCCGTGTTTTCCTGTTTATCTGTATGCCTTATAATCTTTTGCTGGGAACCTGGCATTTGAAGAAACAACCACCCCTCTCAGTCTTTGCCTACTGGCTTCATGCAAGGAAAGACCTTCATCAGTCTGTCTGGTTGGAGGTTTTAGGAACCTCCTAAACCTTTTCTTATCTTCTGCTTCATCTAGCATCTGCCTGAAGAACTGTAGCTCTATTGTGCTGCTCACCTGTCTTCAGTGGCTTCCAGACTCGGATGCCAGTCTCACCAGTATTTTAAGTCAGGTGAAACACAAACCAGTCCCTTGAGCAACCCCCAGACAAAGCATAACATTGGACACATTGCCCATTTTTTGTTTGTTTCTCTCTTGGGGGAGGAGCCCCGGTATAGGAGTTTTCCTACTGGTTGGTCTGTGCTTATGCTGCATAAGGGAAGGGGCCTAAATAGATGCACTGAATGCTGTGACTCTTCCTACCCCTTTTACTGGAATCTCTTCTTGCTTTTACAATGGCCTTGATGCTGTACTTTCTCAACTGTTCTCTAGAGTTCTCACAAAGGTATTCCAGTCTGCCTATCTCTGTTAATTTGGTATCTCTGATGGGGGAAAGAGGGCCTACAACTTCCTAGTCTGCCATCTTGTTCTACCAGCAGGATTTTAAGCTTGGTTTCTTTCACCCCAGAATCCCCATTTCTATGTACTATGTAACCATGTCTCCTATGTAAGATCTCTTTTTGCTCATCTCCCTTTCAGTTTTGGATTTATATTCCTGCCCTTCACTACAGTCACTCAAAAGTGAGTGGGCTTTAGAAATTTAAATGACTCCACGGTCACCAAATTTACCACAAGTGAGTGTTTCATTTATAAGCAAAATTTCTAGTTAATAACACATCATTTACAAGTGCTTATATGTTATAAATTTTATTAAGCAAATACTTACTATGATATAGATGTTGATTTAGGAAGAGGATAAATGGCAGATGGTGACCTGGAATGGCTCACAGGTTTGTGACCTATGCTGTGCTACCTAGAAGGTATGATGGCAGAAGTCTAGGAAAATGGTAGGCGGTCTTCACAAGAGAAAGTGATTGCATAACTTGGGATTTAAGAAGTTCTTCACTCACGATATGTCATTTGAGCTGGTTCTTAAAGGATAAACAGAAGTTAACTAAACTCTCAAAAAGTTATGGATATTTCTTGCAGAAAACAGTGTGGTTAAAGGTGGAGAGGGCTGTAAAGAAGTGGTGAGGCATTCATTGTAGTGGAGTGGAGGATAGGAAGGGCAAAGGGTGGATTTATTAGAGGGTGGATTTTAAAGTCTTGGGATATACCTGGATCTCTTGCCTTAACTTGGGAGTTGATCTTTCCTTGAGATAGAAGGCTGTGCACTGCTAATCTTAGTATCTGAACCCCGGGAGTCCTTATGAGGCATTGCATAAGTTTTATATAGGTGTCCATGGGGTTTTCTTTGGCCCCCAGAATCTTATCCAGAAGAACCCTAGATCAACTTACACACATCTACTTGCTCTACAAAATTATTGCTGATCTAATGAATAAAGGTGCCCTTAGAACCAGGGATTTGCTCCCAAGGACAGGGCCAAGAGAAAGCATCCTAAACGGAGAACCTCATGAAGGTGAAGAATTCTCTAGGAGCCAACATAACTTTTCATAATAACAGGCTATGACTATGGGCTTTGGTCATATAGACCCAGAGTCCAAATCACCATGTATGTGGGCTTAATCAAGTTACTTTACCTCTCTGAGCCTCAGTTCTTCATCTTTAAAACTGTAGATAATAAGAATAGCCTGTCACAAAGTGTTGTGAGGATGAAAGGAGATAATACAGAAATGGGATTTGTATAACATAGCTTATATTACACAAAACGCAGCCACTGCCACTACCCCAGTCCACCCGACACTGAGTTATTTTGAGAATGCTGATCTATATTTTCTTGACACTGAGTAATGTCTTCCTCTTCACTGTTTCTACAACCAAACCTGCATATGTCTGCAACAATGGCAATCTGGTTTTGATGGCCATGGGCACTTTCTAGTATGGATCTGTAAAAAATGATTAACCCAGGCTTTACTTAGTAACCCATACCTTGCTGACCCTGCTGCTTGCCTGGCCCGACATGACTGGGTATACTTGGGCATTTCTGTCATCTTGAAATCCCAATTCTGTCTATGAATTCATGCTTTCCTGGGCCTCACCTGCATGAGCAGAACAGGGAAGGCACTCACTTTGAATTCTGATCCTCAAATACACTTTTCTTTTGTATAATGGTTTGATTTCTTTCTTTAGAAAAAGTCATTTGCCATGTGTCCCAAAGGATGCTTCAATACCTCAATTCATTGTCTTTTCTAGCTTCTTTCCTTTTCATGATGAGTGAACCTCCACTGCTCTATCTTTGAAATTCTACTTGTCAGGAATACAGCCAAAATATTGAAACAGATGTCAAAAATTATTTTCTCAACTTGGAATCATTAAAGAGATCTCTATTCATAGACAATATTAAATATAATTATATGATGTAACTGAATTTTAAATCTAATGTTTTCCTTCCAAAACATTTGAAACAATGTTTTAATATAAGAGTTTCATTGCCCCAGTGTGTGTCTCTTATCCATGAATGACTTCTCTTTTGTCTTCAATTTCAAGCTTTAAAGAAGTCTTTAACAAGGGAAGGTCTCTGAAGACATTAAAATCGTAGTCATCCCCTGATTTCTCAGCCCCTCCAAGCTGGAATCAGTACTATTACTTCGAATTTCAAGATCAGGGCCACTTCCCTAACCAGCCTGTGTGATCCTGAGTTAATCCTGGTCGGGACTGAAATTAGATTTATGATCATGACTCAACTTATTCAGATTCTGGATTCCGTCATGTTATCCAAGGCATAGCATGCTTGGGTGAGCCCCATAGCTAGATCTGTGTGGCCTTTGAGTCAGAAGCTGACCCTAATGCTCCCTCCACTGTTTTACTCACCCATCCATACAACTGGCCTTCAGTTTCTTGCGTTTTTTTTTTTTTTTAAACCATCTCTTTTATCTCCTTTGATAAAACCCCATCAGACTGACTGAAAACCTTAGGTCTTGTAAAACACATATCTCAAGGGACTGGATCAGCATTATCTGTGTGAGCTAGTACTACAAATGTAGCGTAGCACATGGGGGTGCGTAGGGCTTAGACCTCTGCACCACAGACCTCTGTGTACATCTCAGATGCATAGCTTGGCACAAGTATTCTCTAGGACCCCTGATTTCCTCACAAGTAAAGTGAGATAATACTGTCTATTCTCATAGGGTTACTGTGAAGTATGAATAGGTTAATGAAGATAGTGCACCTATAACAGTAGCTGGCATGCAGCAAATGGTCATTAATATGAACTACTAAAATTCACTGACTACACAGAACCATGGTCTTTTCACATTTAAATTTGAGGGTTACCAAGTCCCTAAAATTTCTGTCTATCCCGAGTCCTTCACATGCTCCAGATTATACGTTCCCTGCTTAGAGCAAATTTGCATGTGCTTTGTTGGAGCCCAGGAGTCCAACAGATCCAGTATTTGTGTCTCTCTCCCAGCACCTGCTCCACACATATTATTCTGGCTTTCCCCAGCACGAGAGCCCACATTTGTCACCAAAGCCTACCTAAGTGACAACAGCTGTGGAACCGGTAATTATGGTGCTCAATCTGACAAAACGTTGAAACACAGGACCCCTTTCACAGAGTATGTTCCTCAAATTATGCCTAGGTGAGACACTAGCATATGGGACACTAGCATATGGGACACTAGCATTTACTTATGGGACTAGAGGATCATTTGTGCTTTCTGACTCGAATAAAACACGTAGCTGGTGCAATTCACTAAATATAACCTTTAAGACTTGTCAGCAAGCAAGGCAGGAATCAAGGGATCCCTGTTGTATCTCCTGCCCCAGCTTCCTACTAAAATATCAGGAAAGACCCACAAGAACAGAAGATAGACTGCAGAGAAGAGCAGCCTGGATGCTGAAAGTTCTGGCTTGCTGGAAGAGTCACTAAATATATTTGTGTGTGTGTGCGGAAGGCGATTAAAGGAAGCTAGGAAGAAGGGAAGAACTTTGCCCACCTGCTGGGCTAACACAGACATTGCAGCTGCAACTCGTTGCTGGAGGACGATACAGTGACGACCTGTCTCACTGTGCTCACATTGGTCTCATTTATACCCATTTTTCTGGTATAAGTATTAATATGGTGCCCTCTTCACTGTCAAAACAGTTCCAACTTGGATGATACAGTTTCTCTAGCACTACCAGCTGCCTCAATAAATACACATATATATAAACACATATATATGTATACATATGTATATATGTATATAAACACACACACTCACATATATATATATAAACACATATATACATATACATCCTTTAACAAGTCTACCTAAAGTCACATGAAATTTTTTGGGCATACCTGAAAAGTATATACATTTTTTTGGGGGGGGGGGGCTCTGTCCATTCTGAATTAGCCAAGGTTTGTTTTCCATTCTTACTAGCACTCTCTAAGATACTGAACCACCTCTAAAACAACGTGGCAGGAGAAATAAGGCCAAAGAGGCACCACCACGGGAAACAATTTGAACGCCTAAAAAATGTTTGATTTCTTGGACAAACAGTGACAAATGTAGACTTCATGCTTATTGGCAAGAACAAATGATTTTGAGGGACAAAGAATTGTAGGTGTTCAGAGGAGAAAGTACAACAACAGGAACCCAAAGAGGAAAGAAGGAGAAAATAAAAGAAAATATTCCCTCGCTGATAAACAGATGTGCATATACGGATTGAAAGTACTCATCAGTACCCAGGCAAAATTAATGAAAAGAAACACATACCTTGGGATATCTTTGCAAACATCAAATTTACAAAGTCTCCAATCATCAAAACAGGAAAAATGTTTACTGACAAATGCAGGAAAATCAACCTGACCAGTTTTCTCCTCAGGAAAAAAACCAAACCTAACCAAAACAAACCAAAACCAAAAAAAAAAACCAAAACAAAACAAAACAAAAAAAACCCAAACCCACAGAAACAGAACACAACACAGCAAAACAAAAACTAAACACAAGAAGAAAATGAAGAAATTCCTACCATATTTTGGGGTACAAAAATTGTGAACTAAGACTTATACCCAACTGACTTGTGATATATGTGGACAGAAACAGTGATGTCCTAAAGTAGTAGTACCACCAGCCTGCCCTCTTTCTTTCTTTCTTTCTTTCTTTTTTTCTTACCTCATAACACATCTAGAAAAAGATGTTTTTATAGAATAAGGTAACTAGATGTGGCTGCTCACAACAAGAAACTGTTGGCCCGAGGCTCTGGCTGACCCAAGCTAGGGTCAGTCACGCCAGAGTTGAGGGGGGTCAGTTCCTCTGCACACATCACCCATTTTTGGTACGTGGATGTGGCACACGAGTTGGCACGTTCTCTTCTCACATGTACAAGGAATCACAAACAGAATTCTTGTTCCCTCTTCAGTAGAAACTACCTTAATTGCACCTCAACTGAAAAAGAGATGAAGTAGGACCCAAGAATGTTAATTTTGTTTTAAGATTTTTACTTATGTTTACTTATTTTTGACAGAGAGAAAGTATGCACAAATGGGGGAGGGGCAAAGAGACAGGGGGACAGAGGATCAGGAGCGGGCTCTGTGCTGACAGCCAAGAGCCCAACACAGGGCTCGAACTCACGAACCGCGAGATGATGACCCGAGCTGAAGTTGGCACTACTTCGACCTTAGAATCCTAAAGCCTTCTTGAAAATGATTTATATGACTACAAACGATACTTTTATTCTATTGGGTTTTTAAGAATGTATTAATTCTGAAAGTGCAACAAGTAAGGGCAGGGCTGCTGGGGCAATGTGGGCCGTTGTCACCCCTTGTGTGAGTTCCTCTCTGTAGTATTTGTGTAACCAATTTTTAACAATTATGTTTTCAGAATTATGCTTGTTATAAATATATATTTTAAATACGTACGTGGGGTTGGGTTAAATTAAGACGGGATTGGGGATTAAGGGTTTATGTATGTAAGCATTGTCATCTGTACACCTGAAGCTTATAACACTGTGTGTGTTAACTAACTGGAATTCAAATAAAAACATCACAAAATAAAATTATGTTAGTATAAACTCTCAAAAATAGACAGAGAAATACAATAGAAAATAGAGAATAAAAAGTTCTTCCAACCTGCCTCCTAATTCTCATCCTCAAAGATAAGTACTACTAAAAATTTGTAGTGTGTCCTTAACAAGCGTGCCCTTTATGTATTGGGCGCCTGGGTGGCTCAGCCTGTTAAGAATGATTTATACAGGTCATATCTCATAGTTCATGACCTCGGAGCCCCACTTTGGGTGAGAGCTCCAGCTTTTCTCTTCTTCTTCCTCTCTCTCTCTCTCTCTCTCTCTCGCTCTGTCTCTCCCTCTCTGCCCCTTGCTCACTTGCATCCTTTCAAAAACTTACGTACATCATGCCATATAATAATATATTGTAAGTAACTGACAATTGAATTTATTATTGCAAATGTGTCTGACGTAGCGGCTGATTGCCAAGGGCCTCCATTTTAAAGATACCCATCTGGAATGAAGACACTGCAGCTACGCAACCAGTGTTTAGAAAGCGCTGAGTCACCTGGGTAACTGACCCTCCTCAGTGGCCTTGCTCTTCCCCTCCTGCACTTATTTTTTTATTTTTTACAAATAGTTTATTGTCAAATTAGTTTCCACATAACACCCAGTGCTCATCCCCACAGTGCCCTCCTCCATGCCCATCCCCCACATCCATCAGTCCTCCGTTTTGTCAGCATTCAAGAGTCTCTCATGGTTTGCCTCTCCCTTTCCCCCACCATTTCCCCCCTTCTCCCCCTTGTTCCTCAGTTAAGTTCCTCCTAATCCTCCTATACGTGCACACATATGATGTTGTCCTTCTCTGCCTGACTTATTTCGCTCAAAGCATAACACCAAGGTCCATCCATGTTGCTACACAGGCCAGATTTCATTGTTTCTCATTGCCATGTAGTATTCCATGGTATAGATAAACCACATCTTCTTGATCCATTCATCTGTTGATGGACACTTAGGCTCTTTCCAGGTTTTAGCTATTGTGGAGAGTGCTGCTATGAACATTGGGGTCCATGTGCCCTATGCATCAGCATTTCTGTATCCCTTGGGTAAATTCCTAGCAGTGCTATTGCTGGGTCCTAGGGAGTTCTATTGTTAGTTTCCTGAGGAACCTCCACACTGTTTCCAGAGGGCTGCACCACTTACATTCCCCAACAGTGTAGGAGGGTGCCCGTTTCTCCACATCCTCACCAGCATCTAGAGTTCTCTGATTTGCTCATTTTGCCACTCTGGTGTGGGTGGTATCTCAGTGTGGTTTTCCTCCTGCACTTTAATTCCTGCTTCTATGTTTAAAATTCATCCATAAAGAGGAACCTGGAAAACCCTAGGTCCCCACCCTCAAGAACCCCAGACCAGCACCATCTCCCCCTTCCCTCTCTCTCCCCATAACCTTACAGTAGCCTCAGACATATGTCGGGTACCCGCACGGAACCTGTGAGTAAGAAGCCTTGTGTTTTTCAGAGTCCTCTGACTGTTGATGCTGAGGCTCAGTCTTGCGATCATGATTCAAACCACAAAGGGCGGTCCAGCTGCCGCACTGGCTCCTGCTGCTGAAAGTGTCCCTGGGAACTCCAAGTTAATGAGTAGTACAGCCCAGAGGACTGTCCCAGGCATTCCTAGCTCACAGCGTCACTACTGATAGGCTGAGACCGACAAAACTGTAAGGCTCTGGACGACACCAACACGTGTAATACAGCTTATTTACTATTCATATTGTGTCATTTGAAACATTTCAGATGACATGTAACATGTGCTGTGCCACTTTTTAAAATTTTCTACAAATATGGGACTATGATACACACCACCCTTTGATTTGTTTATTTAATATACATTTTCGACATATAAATGTCAGGCCCTATATATCTATCATCATGCCTTTCCATTGGTACATAGTATTCCATTGCACTAGTGTGTTAGCATTTTCTTTTTTTTTTTTTTTTTTTATAATATTTTTATTTATTTTTTATGGAGAGAGAGTATTTCTAGGAGAGAGAGAGAGACAGCGTGAGCAGGGGAGGGTCAGAGAGAGAGGGAGTCACAGACTGAAACAGGCTCCAGGCTCTGAGCTGCCAGTCAGCACAGAGCCCACGCGGGGCTCGAACCCACGAACCGCGAGATCATGACCTAAGCGAAAGTCGGACGCTTAACCGACTAAGCCACCCAGGCGCCCCTCTTGCATGCATATCTTATTCCCATCGTTGGCCTTACCCCTTTTTCTCTACCAGTTTATCTGAGTGTTCGCCTCACACATTTGTAAGAGCTATTTGCATACTAACAGTAATAGTCCTCCATCTATTAAAGAGTTATAATTTTCCAAGACATGGTCCTTTGAAATGTTGATACTGTTTCTTGGTATATAAAAGTTTAAATTTTTAAGTCATACATTTAAACTTTTTTACTATTTTCGAGTGATAGACTGCACATGCATGTGGGGAAGGGGCAGAGAGAGAGACAGAGAGAGAGAGACAGAGACAGAGACAGAGAATCCAAAGCAGGCTCCAGGCTGCCAGCACAAAGCCTGACAGGGGGCTTGAACCCATGAACTGTGAGATCATAACCTGAGCCAAAGTGGGACACTCAACCAACTGAGCCACGCAGGTGCCCCTAAGTCATATATTTTTATCAGCATTTTCCATTATGGCTCTTCTCCTATCTAGGAAGGCCCTGCTCACTCTGAGATTGCTCCTTTAATCCCATATCGTTTGTCACCCTACTGTGTGACCTGATTCTGGCTCTAATCCTTACTGATCCAAGTAAAGTTTAATTGGCTGAGTCCTTCAGCATTCATTCAAGTATTCTCAGAAAAATACTATTTTCCATGACCAATATCTGGAGAAAGATGTATTGTTTCTCACCTTCTCCCTAATATCTAATTTCTTACCTTCCATTTTCCTTCCTTTCCATTGTGACATTTAACATGTATCTCACATTTATAAAAAAATGCTGGATTTTCTCCCCAAATCTGCTCATCTGCCAGTCTTCTCCATATAAGTAAATGACCTCAATGTCCACCTATTTCTCAGGCCAAAACCTGAGGGTCATTCTTGATTTCTCTCTTTTCTTCCTGGGTGACATCCAATCTGTCAGCAGTGATGCCAAATCTTCCTCTAAAACAGGTCCCTTTTCCTTCTGTCTTGTGCTCTCCAATACTTTCTCCAGACATCATCCAGAATAGTCTTTTGGAAATACATTATACCATTCTCCTTTAACTTCTTACAGTGGCCCCCTGCCCAGTTACCCTTTGGTTACACTTCAGATTTTGTTAAAGAACTTATAAGGGCCGTCATGATGTGCCTTCTGATTACATCTACAGTTTAGCCCTTACCTTTGGCTCCCTTCACACTTCATATTCAAGAAAAATTCTAATATGCCATGATCCTCCTCATATGGGCTTTATACATACTTGTATTTCTTCCTGAAGTGTTCCCCTCTCCCGCCCCCACTCCCACATTTTCGTGGCTCACCCCTAATTTTATTTCAGGGGCCAGTACTTTCCCTTACGTTAGGAAGTCAATTCTGATCCCTAGCCCCCAGATCACATTAGGTATTCGTACAATATGCTACAGTTAGCACACCAACAACAGGGCTAAATAGTTCATTTACACGTGTAAGTCCCCTATTAGACTGTGAGTTTTGTGAGGTCAGCAATTCTTCTGGTTCATTTACTTCTGTCTAGCACATGGGCATCTTAAAAAAAAATTTTTTTTAGTATATTTGGCACACAATGCTACGTTAGTTTCCGGTGTACAGCGCAGCGATTGGACAACACTACACACGATGCTGTGCTCACCACAAGTGCAGCTCCCATGTGTCACCACACTATGCCATTATGATAGAATCGCACAGCGACCTCTTACCAAATATTCCGTGAATCAAATAATGGACTGGACAAGGTGTTTTCAAGCCAGATTCTTCAAAGTTTTAAGAGCTCCTTACAGATAACTGGAAGGTTGCAACGGGAGGTCGGAAGAGGTAGAAAGAAGGAGAGGAAGTCATAGAAGGAGGACTTCCAGAGCCTCAAGGCCACTCAAAATACAGAAGTTACCCTTTTACCAATACTCTATGTGAGCTTTTTGCTTCTGACTTTGAGAAAAGATTTTGGTGAGAAAAAAGTTTGGGAAACAATTGAAGTCCCTGATATTGAAGATCCCAGAAAGCTCTGAATCCTGTGATTTTGTGAAATTGCAATGAATTCAACAGCTACAATAATATAAGATGAAAGAATTAGACTCCAGTCTACAAAGAAAGGGTCTTCAAAGAGGTTTGTGCCAGACTTAGAACATTTCCAGACAATTCACCAGTTCATTTATATGACTGTATGAGACAATTATTCAGTAAGCTATTACTAGGAGGACACTTTTTTTTCCCCAAGACTGCATATCCTACTGCCTAGAAACAAATTACTATGCCATGCCTGCAGAATTAGAATACTATTTTCCTCAGACTGTTATTCAAGCCCACGATAGTTTCATTCCATTTTAGTCAGTAACCCAAATCAACCCATAAAACCCATAGCCTTTCTCTTGCCTATGGGAACCTCTTGATTCAGGAAATGTGATTGAATATAAAAGAAAATATTCAGAGAGAAAAGACACAATTGCATGACTAATTAAATCATTTGCCTCTTGCCTCAGAGGTTAATGAGCATCCCAAGCAGGGATCACAAAACCAAAATTAGACATTTTAGAAGTGAGATAAATGGGTATTGTAATCTTGCTATTAAAAATTATTAAAGCTTTTAACACTGTTCTCTACGTCTCTCTCTCTCTCTCTCTCTCACACACACACACACACACACACACACACACACTTCTGAAATGTTTTCACATCATGAAGCATAGGACTCAAAAAGTGTTGGGGACTTTGGAGACAATATGGCACAAATTTTCTGCTCGTCAGATGTGGAAAAGACGCCCAGGGAAGGACAATAACTCACCCCAACCATTCAAGCAACCATTCAAGCAGTAGAAACAAGAGTGGAAGTCAAGTTGATGACTCTTAGATTATCTGTCTTCGATACTTAATTTTACTTGGTTCATATTTTTAAGAATATATAACAAGCTAAGAATGATATTGCCCAGGAGGCACTGCAGCACAACAGAGGATTTCTACTATCTATTCTTTTTTTAAATGTTTATTTTTGAGGGACAGAGGGAGTGAGCATGAGTGGGGAAGGGGAAGAGAGAGAGGGAGACAGAGAATCTGAAGCAGGCTCAGCTCCGTCAACACAAGGCCTGACACAGGGCTCGAACTCACAAGCTGTGAGATCATGACCTGAGCCAAAGTCAGACACTCAACCAACTGAGCCACCCAGGTGCCCGAGGATTCCTACTATCAACAGGTGGGCTTTTGTCCTGTCCCCTCCAATCCAACTGGACTTGTGACTGTTTTTTTGTCCCATTCCCTCCAATCTGATTGGACTCGTGACTGTTTTCAGCATTAGGGGACAACCGAGTAATGTTATGTGACTTCCAATGCTGAAGCAGAAATGGCCCTGAACTTTCTACCAGGCTCTCTTGGAGCACTTGATTGGAGGAAGGTAGCTGCCATCTGTGAAGTTCCACTGCTCTGTGACTTCTATGTTGAACTGGTAGACAGCCGTAGCTGGGGTTTCAGCCTACATCTACCGGATGCAGTAGCCAGCAAGTACTTCCAGCCATGCGAGCAGACCACGTAGAATGTTCAGTCTAATAGAACCTTCAAAGGACAGCTGCCATCTGGCTACACTGGCATGAGAAACCCGAAGAACTAGATGATGAAGCCCTTCTTGAATTTCTGACCAGTTAAATCATGAATGAGCATAGTAAAAAGATTTTTGTTTAACTCTACAGGTGGAGTCTTTTGTTATCCAACAACAATAATCAGAACGCAGACTATAAGGACTAAAAGGTAAAGCACCTAGTACAGTGCTCACCAAAACACACACAGCTAGTTATTACTGCATTCCATTAAAGTGTTCATTTTTTATATTAAAGCAAAGACAATTCTTCATTATACCTAATTTAAGTTCCACTTCAAAATAATATATAATTGCTTCAGGTTAATTTGGGGGCCCTCATATTTTTCACTTTCATTGTCTTGCTCTCACGTACACTTTTTTCTTAATGTTTCTATTTCAGAGAGAGACAGTCAGGCAGAGAGTGAGTTGGAGAGGAGCAGAGAGAGGGGGAAACACAGAATCAGAAGGAGGCTCCAGGCTCTGAGCTGTCAGCACAGAGCCCAAAACGGGGCTAAAACTCACAAACCATGAGATTATGACCTGAGCTGAAGTCAGACACTTATGTGACTGAGCCACCCAGGTGCCCCTCTTTTAAAATTTAAATTCAAGCTAATTAACATACACTGTAGTCTTGCCTTCAGGAATACAACCCAGTGATTCATCTCTTACATATGATACCCAGGGCTCATCCTGAAAAGTGACCACGTTAACGCCCATCACCCATCTAACCCATCCCCTCCCCCCCTCCAGCAACCCTCAGTTTGTTCTCTGTATGTAAGAGTCTCTTATGGTTTGCCTCCCTCTGATTTTATCTTCTTTTTCCTTCCCTTCCCCTATGTTCATCTGTTGTGTTTTGTAAATTCCACATATGAAAGAAAGCATCTATTTGTCTTTCTCTAACTGACTTATTTCACTCAGCATAATATATTCTAGTTCCATCACAACAGCCCAAATGTCCATCAACTGATTAATGGATAAAGAATATGTGATACACACACCACACACACACACACACACACTAGAATAGTATTCAGCAATGAAAAAGAATGAGATCTCATATACACTCTTAATTATTTCCTTTATCTAGGTCTTGGTCCTGTCCATTCAGACTTAAGCCTAATAAACAACATGTATGTATTATATTTAGATAGATACTCTTATATAAGAAATGTATGTGTGACATCTTAAAAGTTCTCCCAATGTAGATATGCATCTATTTATAAATATTGATATTCACTTATGCCAAACATGTGTGCTTCCATGTAACAAATGTGTGTAGACTCTATGCTTAGAGCATGTAAATAAAGCAACACAATTTAAAGAATTGTACTTGATCAGTTGTCCTTCTAATATGTGAAGAATATACATAATAGTGCTGTGTGGCATAAAGAGAAAATAATTGCTCCCTAAATAATGGTGAGGGTATTTCTCGTGTAACAAATGAGGTAGGACTCATGTTTTGGAAAGATGTTCATTAAACAAAAAAGGAGTATCATCTTAAATGCAATAATATGACTATATGCCTTCATATCACAGTACCTGAGAAAAGTCTTATCTCCTCTCTAAGTAAGATTTGTGCAGTGAAAACTGCTAAATGTCAGCATGAATCAATGGCGCTTAGAGCTAACTCAATGTCCAGACAGAGTAATTTCCAATTTATTAGGTCCCTCTTGAGAAGCTGTTGTTCGTCCATCCTCTGTCTTTATTTATCCCATTACTGAACGCATTATGTTTAAGGAATATCTTTATAGCTGTGAATAGAAGGCAGGCCACTTCCACTTTTGGAGGAAACACCATGTACCAGGTATAGCACTGTGCTGTCTCACACATCAATGTTATTTCATTCTCCTGATACGGTTTTGTGAAGCAAGAGAACATTTAGATATACGTGTTTAGTAGGAGTACAGGTAACCAGTCATTCTCTTTCTTCATAGACATAAAGACAGGTAACCAGTCATTCTCTTTCTTCATAATACATAAAATATTAGTCTTGGAAGAAACTTTAGAGACCATGTAGTCCAGAGATTTTAAACCAGTTTGGCCTCAGTAATGGCAATAGAGGTAACACATTATCGTTAATATTATGTCTTGCCAATAACCAAAAGATCTGAGGAGAGGAGAGGCGAGGTAGGAGCAGGCATAATTTGAAAAATAAAAAAATGTCATCCAGGATTTTCCAATATGCCCCCATTTGGGAATCACGAAGTAGTTGAATACACTTTGTTTACAAATGAAACAGTTGACACATGATTCCAACGGACAGGAAGAGATTTGGCCAGAGCAAGCACTGCAAGATAATGTTACAAGCAGGTTTAGAACTCTTGTTATCTCTACGTTCTTTCTTCTGGGACACTGCTTACTTCTCTTCCAAAATGTGCACTGATGTGATTATTTTCAAAAAACGCTGCAGTTGAGAACTGATCAGGCCATCCTTATATAAGCAGAACTTACTGTGTCCAGAATGCAAATTATATGAGTGCAAGGGCCTCAATGGTCTTCATATTTTAGTCGATGTCCCATTTGCAAGATAAAGCCCAGAACACTGGTGTTGGAGTCATCATCTGTAATTCTGGGCAAATGAGAGAAACACCATGCATACTGATCACTCTCTCTGCAAAATTGAAGTTGATGGGGAATTTGGGACAGTCATAACCACGATAGGAATTAAAAATTATAACCTGAATTGCTTTCTGAACATGAATCAAAGGACTCTACCATTTACAGAAATCGTTTAATGGGTGTCCACTCCCTCGGAAATGTATTCTTTTTGCTCATTTTGTTGATTGATTCTTGGCATGAATGTAGATGTGGGAAGCTGATACGCTTGATTTGATTCTGTAGCCCTTATTTGTATTCTTTTATTAATTCATTATAGTGGAACATTCGATATATTTTAATGCAACCAGAATAGAAAATGAGCTCCTCCCAGTGGCTGATTTCACCTCTATAAATTGTTTTTATCAAATTAAATCATCGGACAACAACACCGTTTGATTTTCTATATTGATGGTGAATGCCGGAGCTCAGCGGTGCTTGGGGGCCCAAAGCTAGATCCAGCAAAGCTAGATCCACTTTGAGTCAAATGGGCTCCGATCTCAACCTATATATGTGCTTCGTGCAAGGAAATTTAGAAGAATTAGGCAACACATTCCTCTCAGGTCTCCCAGGCTGCAAGTCAAGACTGTTGGAAACACTGAAGAAGATGTTTCCTTTCCCTATGGCTTTAGTCTTTCATTTGCTTTTGTGTCCTCATGCTCTTAAGCAATATCACCTAGTAAACTCTAAGCTTGATCTCTACCCAGGGCAAAACACTACCCATTCGAGCACTTGGTCCTACCTTCTTGCATATCATCCATCCCGCCAAGAGTGACATTACTCATCTTCTGTGAGAAATGCTAACTCTTCCTTCCTGTATAATTCGAATTAAGTTTCCCTTGGACTGTCACAGTTTCCTGCATACGGCTTCCACTTCTCATCACTATCACCATCTTTTAGCATCCTTGCTTTTAGAGAAAAAAAAGTGAACGTGTTTATACGGTCTAAAGCAAAGAGGCTTCTTTTGCGGTTTATCTGTTGTTCACCATTTGCAAACTTGCAAAGGCAATACCTTCCATTTAAAATTACGGCTTAGGGGGCACCTGGGTGGCTTGGTCAGTTGAGCGCCCGACTTGGGCTCAGGTCATGATCTCATGGTTCGGGAGTTTAAGCCCCGCGTCGGGCTCTGTGCTGACAGCTCAGAACCTGGAACCTGCTTTGGATTCTGTGTCTCCCTCTCTCTCTCTGCCCCTCCCTTGCTCGTGCTCTGTCTCTGTCTCTCTCTCTCTCAAAAATAAACATTAAAAAATAAACAAAATAAAATAAAATTATGGTTAGAGACTGTACTGATTTCACTCTGCTTAACTGAAATTCAATGATGTGATCCAGAAAGGAAGAGAGGGATGAGACAGTAGTACTAGAATTAGTCCGGAGTGGCCTAAAATCACAGACCTGAGAGTGTCTAGGGGGAAATATCTTTTGTTTTTCCTTTAAATTCACTTGGAGAAAAGAGGCATAATATCCACTTAGCTTCTGTAACTGTGGCCTGGATTGAATGTTTAAATCAATTTTTGTTGACTATCATCTGTAAGGGAAAAAGTTTTGGCTGCAGCACCAGAGGTGAGCCCTGGGGACCACCATGTTTTCCAGCAATATGGGTTTAAGGAGGACTAAAAATGTATCACTTTGTTGTAGAATAAATAAGTGAAAGGGAGGAATGGATTCTAGAAGCATGCATACTTTGCTAAATAAAATTCTGACTCCATTTAAAAATTCTATTGTGATTGCAAATAGCTTGAGAATAAAAAGTAAATTTGCATCAAGTTTTTAAAAAGGGATTCAGATTCCAGGTTTCATTCTGTCCAAGTTGCACTAACCAGTGAGATGGCTAATTAGGAATCCAGTGTGTCCATACTGTGGCCTCAGAAGAATTATAGCAATATATTTAACCATTCAAAATAAATAAGAGCACAGGTAACTAAACACCATCTCATTGATTATGCCCAAGATTATTTATTGTGGCACATAAAGCTGTCTTTCCATGTAGATTTGTCATGGCTTATATTAACATGTGTGTGGAATTGTCTCATCATCTTTATTTGAAAGTAAATAATTGCAGGGACATCTCAATCACTGCATGGACTGAGTGCCATTGGTGCTTAAATGTCAGCTAAACTCTGACACTTATCTCTACAATCAAAATTAGCCTTGGGTCACATTTGTTGTATTCATTAACTAACCCAAAATACCATGTAACACTTGAACTTTTCTTTCCACATCTTTTAAAGTTAAATGTAAGGTGACTAGAACTGGGAGAGGTCATCGTCTACTCATAGAGTGGATGTGCCACTGTTTGTACAGGCGCACATTACGAGACACTATTCTCTCTTGTCTTTACCTGTCTCTTCCAACCCTGCGCCATGGGAGGTCCTGATGCCCTCCACCAACACAGTCCCTGAGCCAACCCTGCTGAGAGAAGCAATATCAGAAGAGTCACCACAAATTACCAAGTGGGGCGTAGAGCTACACGTTTGCTGTTGATTTAGTAGGTGGGTGTCCGTCTACCTGTGTGACCACCCTGTCAGCGCCCTGGCTATGATGGCTAGAGTTTTCCTCCAGTTTCCTTGCCAACCCTACAATTCCCACCAGACCACTCTGAACCCTAGTGTCTGACATCTGCCTTAGTTCTTGCTAGCCTCCTCTTAGGGGACTGGGTTCTGCATGTTACACCCTTGTTCCCCCTCTCTTCCATTCCCTAGACACTAGGTAGGATCTTCTGGGAAAGGACTGAAACCACGGTCCCTTTGGACTTTATACACAGGACAATTCGGCCCTGATTCTCAGCATCTAGTCCTATACTTCAGCTTAAACCCTCTAAACTCCCTCCTCGTTACCTGTCCCTCACCCCACTAGCAAGTACCACCACTAAACCTCATCCGCTACTTGACTAAGCTGACCGAGAGATAATGAATATAGATGTTGACAGTGCAACAGCATTCCCTGGGTCCCATTCTCTGCCAACCATCAACATTTTCAGTGATAATGAACCTCGGATAAAATAAAAATAGCTGACATGATTCTTCGTGGATTGATCATGTGGTCAGCATTTTCACAGCTAAATAGTTGCATTTAATCTATGCTATCCTGAGTCTGGTCACAACAGAACTTATTGAGAATGGAGGGTGAAGATCTTGATGTCTGTGTCTAATACTCTGAACACGTTGGCCTCCCCTTCCTCCTGATCGCTGCTTATAATGCGTTTTTATTCTGAGATACAATGCTTTGAAATAAACACTATGTTTAAAATGTCTGCTTTGTAATTAGGTAGTCACATACATGTAGTTGAAAACAAGATCATAATACTACACTCGGAAACATATAATTTAAACAAGTAAGAGGTTATGTATTCTAAGCAACCTTTTGTTTCTTGAACAACTATTTTTAGGATGCAAATATACAGATGTGTACACTTGGTGCTATCTAATGAATAAGTTGTGTCAGATCTAACAAAAGCAATAACTCTTGTTTAGTTATAATTTTAAAAAGAAATTTTCAATGCATCTTTTTTGTGTTTTATTTATATGAAGCTTCTGATTTTTTTGGTTACAAAATCTACATGTACCATCAACACGAATACTGTGATATTGAAAAAAAAAAAAAACAAGACTCTTAAACTGATATGGAAGCAAATGTCTAAGTAATACTTGATGTTTTTAACTAGAATATCCACTGATTAGGCCAGATATTCAGCTCAGCTAAACCAAAACAAAAATCTTGCAGCTGATTATAAAAATTACTGTCAAATATTCATGTCTTATCCAAATTAGAAATGGTACAAGAATCCAATGTTCCTTGTTAGGTTGTATTTCTTAGCAAGGTTACATCAATATCAATTACGTGTTAAGATGTTGAATGGCTTTTACGGGGTAACTTAACACTTTCATTAATGTATTGCAAATCTTATGATCTTGATACACACATGTCTATGAAATAAAATGATACATTATAAACATTTCAATAGACCAAAAATATTATAGGTCTATGGAAATTTTCTATGCATAATCTTGAAGTTTAATGAGATAGATGATAAAATCATTATTTTGTTTATTTTTTTAATGCTACTCTATGCATATTTAAAATACCTAAATTTAGCTGTATATGTGTGGATTCATTTTACCTGTAAAACACGTTAAATATTCACACATCTATATGAATCTACATATTCTATGCATATATACATACATACTACATACATAATTTTGGAGGCCCAGCTTATTTGATCATTTGAAGGTATATCACATATGTATGGGCATATCACATATTTTAGCTTGTATGTAATTCTCATAAAATTATATGTGACCAAGGAGATCATTCTCTTTGTACCAATAGGAAAGCCAAGACTCTGAAGCCTAGTGCATTATCCATCAGCAAGCATTCTATTAGTTGTTCCATCCAATTAATGGAGCCCTCATAAGTGTGTTTTCACTGTAGAAATTCTGCAGTTGACTTAACGGATACTATCAGCCAAAGTAGATTATTGCTCAAGGGATTCTCTTTAGAGTAGGATTTATTAGGTAGTAGCAGGGATGGCAAGTCGAGAGAGGATGATGAGTAGAGGAGACATTACATGGGATAATGCATGCTAATTGCAAAAAAAGAAAGATAAAAAGGAATGGGTGAGTGTATAGGAGTCAATTTGGGAGGAGAATATCAGAACCGAGAGAAAGTTTTCCTAGTAGTAGAAAGGCAGTGGAGATGAATATCCTTGCACCTCACACTTGGGCTAAGATGGCATTTAACTAGTAGTGCACTGCTAAATCTTTCTCTAAAAACACACAAAAAACTAAAAACAACCCTCCCCAAAAACAAACAAACAAACAAAAAACTCCATTAAAAAAGATTCTACAATCGATTGTCTGAATTTAAGAGGATTTTCAGCTAACTTGAAGACCCACAGCACTGAGTTAAGACTCACAATAAACTAATGCAACTTATACATCACAATAAACTAATACAACTTATACATCTGTGTATAAAGGAAATCTGAAAGCCTTTAAGAAAGCTGCTTTCCCTTCTCCCCCTGGCTGTCCTGTGACTGAGATGTCCAAGGTTTGTACCAACCAGAAACCTGTACCACCATCTCTCTGCATATGATTGTTTTTGTTTTTTTACAACAATCTTATTGGGGTATAATTTACTTACATATAATGAAATGAACCCATTTTAACTATGCTATTAGATCAGTTTTGACAGGTACATACACTTCCATAACCATCCCCAGAACCAAGATATAGAACATTTCTATAACTCTAGAAAGTTTCCTTATGCCTGCATCTAGTCAATATCAACCTCCCCCAGAAGCAATTATTGATCTGATATTTATCAACCAAGTTTAGTTTGCCTGTTTTTAAACTCCATATAAAACGATATTAAGCAGAAAGTGCTCTTGGTATTTGGCTTCTTAAGCTTGGCATAATGTTTCTGAGATTCACCTATGCTTAAGCATGTATCAGTAGCTCATTTTCTTTGTATAGTAGTATTAATTGTATCAACATATCAAAACATGTATCTGCTAATGAAAATTATTGTTTTCAATATATAGCAATTTTGAAAAAAAGTGGTTAGAAAATCTGTGAACAAGTCTTTACATAAACATGTTTTCATTTCTCTTGGGTAAATATCTAGGCAAGGTCCCTTTGAGGATTGTTTTTAAGCCTTTTAGAACAACTTCTATAGTTGCCTTTACTCTAAGCCTAGTGTATCCCTGCTATCTAATAGCAACTCTTCTGAGGTTTCTACTAAGTATGTCAGGTGTCCAGTGAAGTCTCTACTCGGGCTGGTCAAAACTTGAATGGTAGCTTTGTGTGAGCTAAGAATTGTTCACCTTATATCATCCTAGTATTATATTGCTTAATCCTGTGAAGTTTTATCCTATGTATGTGCAACTTTATATTCAGCAATATACTCATGGGGACCCAATTCAGACTTCTGGAGTTCTGTGTCTATATAGAGTGCCCTTTCCAAGACTCCGCCCTACATATTTCAGCTATACTGACCCCTTTAAACTCTAATTTAACCCCTTTAAACTGTCTCAATTCAAGAGAACCTCTGTGTTATGCATCAGTCCCCCATTCCTGCACACTAATGTAGAAGATGTCTCTGGGCAGAAACACGGGATGATCTTAAGTCTCACCTCTTCTGTTTTCCTTCTCTCAGGTATCACTGTCATGATCTGCATGCTTTTCAATATCTGAAAACAGATGTTTCATATATTCTGTCCACTTTTCTGCTTGTTCCCAGTTCAATCAAGTAAGATTTCAGACACTCTGTCATGACTGAAAGACAATGCTCATGGATATTGTTTTTGAATGTGGTCAGAGTACCACGTCCTTTCCCTTGGATCTTTGGTTATTCCTCACACAGTGAGATATAATCGTTCTCACACAAGACAGAGCAGAAGGTTGAGGGTTCTTGAGAAGATTATCACCTCTGGAGGGTTATAATAACTACCTATAAATTTCTAACGGATGGGATAGAGAAAGGAAGAATCTTGGTTTCATCACATGTTGGAGACCTTTGGGTTGCATGTGATTCTTTGGTTTAGCAAAAAAGAGAGATGATGTAGATAGGTAAATATTCCAACTCAATTCCAATGAGGCATACTAGAAGAATATTCTAGAATATTCAAGAAAATTGGACCAACTCCTATGCACACCCATCTGTCCTCTAGCTATAAATATACCAAGGGTATTCTACCAAAACCCAAATGTCAGGTTTTCCGGGTATAAATTTTAGGTCTGATTATGGTAGGTAAATATTTTGTCAAGTAAAGACATGCTCTACTATGACCTTCATGCAAATGTTCTTACTCTAGTATTTTGAGATTCATTATTCTGCTGACTTGATGCTTTCACATGAGACCATAAACTTTATAGTTTAATATTTTTGTTGAGAATATCTAGCAACAGTATTCATATGGAAAGAGAGTGGGGCCGTGAAAGAGAATACACCACAGGGTTTATTTGTTGATAAGCATGGAATCTGTATAGATATGTTCTTGATTCACATTGAACAAAGAGAAACAAAATTACTTTGGGTCTCTGATAAAGCAATATAGAAATACAGAAATGGATTTTTATTTAATGATTCACTATGCTTCTGAAAATCATTTAATACATGATTAGAAGTAAAATACTTAAAAAATTTATTAGAGACAATATTATCAAAATGTCAGTTCTTAACAAGCTGACCTATAGATTCAGTGCAATCCTAATCAAACACCCAGAAAGTTATTTTCTGGATATTGACAAACCAATTCTAAACTTTATATGGAGAAGAAAAACAAACAGAATAGTCCAACACAATATTGAAGGAGAATAAACTTGGAAGTCTGACGCTACCCAACCTCAAGACTTACTATAAAGCTACAATGATAAAGACAGTGTGGAATTGATGAAGGAATAGACAAATATATCAATGGAACAGAACAGAACAGAGAACCCAGAAAGAGACTCACATAGAGTCAAGTGAGTTTTGTCAAAGGAACAAAAGTGACACAATGAAACAGTCTTTTCAACAAATGGGGCTTGAACAACCGGACATCCACCTGCACAAAAATGAATCTAGACACAGATCTTACACCCTTCGTAATAATTAACTCATAATGAATCATAGATCTAAATGTGAAATACAAAACTATAAAACTCCCGGAAGATAAGAGAAAACCTGGGATAACCTGGATATGATGGTGACTTCTTAAATACAACACCAAAAGAATAATCTATAAAATAAATAATTGATAAGGTGGGTTCATCAAAATTAATCATTCCAGCACAGCAAAATGCAACATCAAGAGAATGAGAAGACAAGTCACAAACTGGGAGAACATATGTTCTTAAGACACATCTGATAAAGGGACTGTTATCCAAAATACACAAAGAACTCTTAAACTTCAACAATAAGAAAAATTAAAACCCTGATTTAGAAAATGGGTCAAAGGTCTTAAAACGTACTTCATCAAAGAAGACATACAGATGGCAAATAAGCATGTGAAAAGATGCTCCACACCATATGCTATCGGGGAAATGCAAATTAAAATAATGACAATATTTCATTCCACACCTATTAAAGTGGTCAAAACACAAAATACAAACACCGAACGTTGGTGAGAATGTGGAACCACAGAAACTCTCATCATTGCTAGTGGAGATGCAAAATGGTACAGCCATTTTGCATTTGGCACTTTCTTACAAAACTAAACATATTCTTACCATATGTTCCAGCAATTACGCTCCTCAGTATTTACTCAAAGGAGTTGAAAACTTCTGTCTACACAAAAACCTGCACACAAATGCTTCTAGCAGCTTTATTTATAACTGTCAAAACTTGGAAGCAACCAAGATATCTTTCCGTAGGTAAAGGGATAAATAAACTGTGGTACATCCAGACAAGGGAATATCATTCAGTGCTAAAGGAAATGAGCGCATTGAAAAGATATGGAGGAAACCTAAACGTATATTAATAAGTGAAAAAAGCCAATCAGCAAAGACTACATACTGTATGATTCCATCTATGAGATTCTGGAAAAGGCAAAACTCTGTAGACAATAAAAGGATCCATCATTTCTTGGGGGTTGTGGGGGAGGGAGGTATGGTTTGGAGGTGCACAGATGATTTTTAAAGCAGTGAAACTATTCTTTATGATACTATAATGATGGATTCATGTCACTATACAGTTGCCAAAACTCATAGAATGTACATCCACAATAGTGAAGGCTAATACAAACTGTCAACTTGGGGTAATGATGATGTGTCAATATAGAGTCATTGATTATGACAACTGTACCATTCTGGTATATGATGCTGATAGTGCGGGAGACTGTGGGTATATAGTGGCGGGGTTATAAGTGAAATCTCCTTACGTTATTTGTATGGAAATGTCCATCAACTAATGAATGGGTAAAGAAGATGTGGTGTATATACACAATGGAATATTACACAGCCATAAAATGAATGAAAGCTTGACATTTGCAATATGAGGATGGAGCTAGAGGGTATTATGCTAAGTGAAATAAGTCAGAGAAGGAAAAATACCTTACGATTTCACTCATATGTGGAATTTAAGAAAGAAAACAGATGAACATGGGGAAAAATAGAGGCAAGCCAGAAAACAGATTCTCAACTATAGAGAACAAACTTAAGATTACTGGAGGGGAGGTGGGCAGGGGGAAAGGTTAAGTGGCTGACAGGTATTAAGGAAGGCATTTGTGATAAGCACTGGGTGTTGCATGGAAGTGATGGCTAGGTAAATTCTACCACTAAAACTAATATTACATTGTTAACTAAGTGGAATCTAAATAAAAACTTGAAAAAAGAAAATCTCTTTAATTTCTGTTCAATTTTGCTGGTGAACATAAAACTGCTCTAAAAACAAAGTCTATGTAAATAAAATGGATTCACATCCAAGATCAAAACATAACCTCAGTCAATATATTTTAAAAACTACAAAATAAGAAGCTTTTTTTTTAAATGTTTTATTTATTTCTAGGAGAGAGAGAGAGAGAGAGAGACAGCGTGAACAGGGAGGGTCAGAGAGAGAGGGAGTCACAGACCGAAACAGGCTCCAGGCTCTGAGCTGGCAGCCAGCACAGAGCCCCGGCGGGCTCGAACCCACGAACCGCGAGATCATGACCTAAGCGAAAGTCAGACGCTTAACCGACCAAGCCACCCAGGTGCCCCCAAAATAAGAAGCTTTTAAATGTACATTCTTTGATCAAATTGTAAGAAAGTTAGAAATCAATGTTAAATCAAATTTAAACCCAATTACTTGTAAAGTTACAAAGAAAACCCTCCTCAAATCACAAGTGAGTCAAAAGGAAATTGAAAGATATCTAATATGCAATTTAATACTATTTATAAACTAACAAAATCCTATACACCAAAGCTCAATATGGCCAACATGACAGAGAAAAGTCACAGCTATAGATGTTTGTGTTATGACTTTTAAAGTTTATTTATTTATTTTTAAGAGAGAGAGAGAGAGCAAGCATGAGCAGGGGAGGGGCAGAGAGAGAGAGAGGGAGAGACAGAATCCCAAGCAGGCTCCACTCTGTCAGCATGGAGCCGGACGCCGGGTTGGATCCCACAAACCATAAGATCATGACCTGAGCTGAAATCAAGAGTTGGATGCTTAACTGACTGAGCCACCCAGGTGCCCCTAAATGTCTGCACTATTAACAAGAAAGAATAAAGGTAAACTAGCTCAATATTCAACTCAAGAATTTTGATGAAAGGAACTGAGACAATAAACTGATAAACACATCTGTAGTATAATTTGTTGAAAGCATTAATACACAGACATATGAGGGGAAAAAAGAGTGACCCCACAAAAGCAGCAGCAGGAGAATATACTGTGCTAACCACTTTACAAACACTGTATCATTTCCTGCTCACCTCGTAACTCTAACCTTGGTGATATTCTGCTTATGTTATACAGGAGAAGAATACAGACCAGAAAGGTTACATGATTTTACAAGGATCACATGCAGCCAGTAAGAGAGGCAATGATTCAAATTTTTTGTAATGTTTTCATTTATTGTTGAGAGAGAGACATAGCATGACGGGGAAGAGCAGAGAGAGAGGAGACACAGAATCTGAAGCAGGCTCCTGGCTCTGAGCTGTCAGCACCAAGCCTGATGCAGGGCTTGAACTCATGAATCCTCATGAACCAGGATATTATGACCTGAGCCCAAGTTGGATGCTCAACCACTGAGCCACCCAGGTGCCCCAGAGAGCCAGTGATTCAAATCCATCTGACTACAGACCCTATACTCTTAACTGTATTATTATAAACATTTTCAGATTTAGCGACAAGTGTTATGATAATGCATTTAAAAATCTAAATAAAATATTATTTTCTGAGAAAGTTATGAATCTTTCCTAAATTTAAAAGTGGAAAGAACTAATAACTATGGTAAAAACTGAAAGCAACAACAACAACAAAGAAACATTGTCTCAATACTTCTGAGTATGTGGTTTAAGACAAGAATTCTTGGGGTGCCTGGGTAGCTCAATTCGTTGAGCAACTGACTCTTGATTTTGGTTCAGGACACGATCCCAGAGTTGTGGGATCAAGCCCCGCAATGGGCTCAGTATTGAGCATGGAGCCTGCTTGAGATTTTCTGTTTCTCTTCCTCTGTTCCTCTCCCCCACTCATTCTGCCTCCATCTCTGTCTCTCTCTCTCTGTCTCTCTCTCTCAAATTAAAAAAACAAACAAAAAAAAAGAGGTGCATTCTTTCAAGCATTAGATATGGGATCATTTCCATCCCTCAGACCTGCCTAAAAACAATGAAGCAAAGGAAGTACTTGAATTGCTTTGTTCCTTAAATTCAGATTAATTCTTATTTGTAATAATTGTAAAATATTGTAGAATACTCAAATTTCACAGAAAAATGTCCTCCTTTATCATATTACTCAAAACACCTTTGCCTGTTGTTCTAAGTAAACCTCTTACTGGGTACCTGAACTTGCTAATGATTGCATTGTACATTTACATGCATAAACTGGTCAAAACAGATTGTTTTGTGTATTTGTTTACATTGTTCTACATGGATCATTATGCTACTTGCTATAGTCAATGCTAATGTTGTAGAAATCTTTCCATTTCGTCACATACCTACCTTGTTTTATTTTAATTTACATTTTAACTACTGCAGCATATTTCACAGTGTGGCTGTACTGAGATTATTTATCCCGTGCTGATGGGTATTTGCATGATTTCCAATATTTCATTATCTCAATGTGATAATAATAAACATCTATATCTACATCTATATCTGTATCTACTGTAGAATACACAATGTATACTGTATTACAGGGTAGGATTTGAGAAGTATAAAGCATATGTTTTAATTGTCTCCCAAAGTGTCAATAATTTATAGCATCATTTAAAAAGAGAATCCCATTCTCCTCACTTTGGTCAAGACTGAACATTACTGAGTTTTTAAATACTCAGTCTGATTGGTGAAAAATGGCATTTCACTATATTTGTTTTTTAGTTTTCACTTTTTGCCTTACCAGTGAGACTGGCCATCTTTTCTTGCCATTTTTTTCTATTTAATATTTATATTTTCTTTATTGATTTTTAGGTAAAACTTATGCGTTAAAAATGTTAACTGTTACCATATATATATATATATATATATATATATATATATATATGTTGGAAATATTTTCTTTCAGTCTTTTTAAATTTTGTTTTATGATATTTTTGTCATATGCAGAGTAGGTTGTATTTAATCTTGACATACCAAGTTTAACACCATTGATCATCACAGATTTGCCTTCTGAGGCATGCTTTAAAAAGTTTCAGCATCCAACAACAGAAACATATTCTCAATAATTTGTCATTCATAGGAAGTTATTAAATTGATCCAAAAAATTTTTTTCATAAACATGTCATCCTTCCTATTGATCCGTTATACCTTTTGTTCCATGAGATGTGTGTTAATTGATGTTTTTAATTTATCCTAAATGTTTCTTACAATGCTTCAACAATATTTGAGTGACTGTGTATAAATGTTGGTGTGTGCATTTTGAGTATATGCGCATGTTTTTGTGTGTACTTAGTAATCTGAATTTATTTTAGATTGTACTGACGTTTTCAACTGCTGTTACCATCAGATGAGTATTAAGGACAAAAAAACAACTACATGATCCTGTTGGTAACTAACAGAGGGAGAGGGACAAGGTGAGGAAGAGGGGGAGTACAGGAGAGCAAGAGTGAGAGATATAGATAATAGGAAGCATGCACCATTATTTTCTAGGTAAGTAATTATACTGGTTTTAATTTCCAGGTGATGCTTTGATTTCATTAAAATATATCACATTTTGGGAGGCATGGATGGCTCAGTCAGTTAAGCCTCCAACTCTTGATCTCAGCTCATCTCTTGATCTCCGGGCCATCAGTTCAAGCTCACGCTGGGCTCTGGTTTGGGTATGAAGCCTACTTAACATTTCATTGCTGAAATAAAGAAATATAGTCTCCATATTTTCTGATAACATTTCCATACCCTCCTTTTCAATGTTAACTATTTTATGCACAGATGAATTATCCTCTTTGTGGAAGTAATGGAATAATTGTTTCCATAAATCCTTGCCTTCACACTGCAGAGCCCTTACTTTGGGGGTCTGGCCTCTATAGTCCGTGGGTTCCAGAGGTCTGAAAATAGAGATAATGACTTTTGATAGGGAAGAATACCCTTAGATTCATGAATATTCATCCATGACTAATGTTCAATTCATGTTCTTGATTGAAGATGGACACCTGTTTTGGCTGCCATCAAGCCTGTCTCTAAAGATGGTGTACTTGATTAGCCAACGCCATAACTTTGCAGAGAAGGGTCCTGTGCTTGCCACTGTGATGTGAAGACTTATTATGAGCACTGCCTCCACCGTGCTTCTGAGGTGAAACACCATCATGTGACCTCTATTTTTTCTGGATCCTACCATTCCATTGGTATCAACGAGCCTGTTCTTGTAACAGCAAGTTGTATCCTTAGCCTTGACCCCAACTAAACTTCACAACTAAACTTCACAATGATGCCGCTATCCCTTTCCCTGATGCTTTCTTTATTGCTTTGGTAAGGGATGTACTCCCACGGTCCCAGGGGGACACAATCATTTGATATGTTTTGCTGCCTTGCACAAGAAAGGCAACGTAGTGTATCTGCAATGTCTACTTCTCTGAGCCTTTTTAATCCCTCCTTCTGTGTCTACCATCGCAGTTCTGGAATTTCAACTTTGCTTCCTACAGAGCAACATATTTTTGGTTTTGTTTTCTGGGAGTCTTCCCAACAACACTTCCTCACACTCTCCCCAAATTCTTATATGGATGTTAGACCTTAAAACATGGAAGAGTATCCTCAGGTTGACAAACTCTATTTTCTAACTTTAGGTTCTACTCCTCCCATCTAGCACCCTCAGAATCCAGTCCTGTGCACCCTCCTCAGCTCCTGATTGTAATAAGAACAATTCTTACGTGTGCAGACATTTCTATAAATCACATAACCCTCACAATAACCTTTGCAAAACAGACATCATTTCCCATTTTACAGATGAATACACTAAAGCTTAAAAGGATTATAAAGCGGTCCAAGATCATGCCTTGTGTAAGTGATGGGTTAGTTTCATTTCAAAAGCCATATTCTCAATAGTCCTCTTTGATTCAGGAAACCAGACCAGAAGTGGTTGATTTGAACAGAAGGAGAGTTCCTTGACTCCTTAGCATAATTTCCTACTCATTATGGCATCACTTTAACCAACCAACTATGAAGATTTTAACTGTCAAATTCAGCCTCATTGAATGGATCCTTGTACAAACTATGCTGTGAGGAAAAATAAAAAGTTTTGCAAATGGAAACATTCCTAGATAATGTAACCACTGGAATCAAATGTAATAACTATACCTGAAGTTCAGACAGGAAAAGTTATGTGGAAGGACATCTGTTCAATTGTTAACTGTCTCACAATCGTAGCTTTTCCCCAAGCGTACAGATTTACCCTTCAGAGGGTGGACTTTTTCATTCCATGAAAAAGCCAAAAGAGGTAGTTATTAAGGACTCATACAGTTGAATGGGGACCAAAATCTATAATTTAAAGACCCAGAAGCCTCATTTTTATAAGCAGTAAAATACAAAGGTCAGGAGCATAATTTATCCTTAACTTTTTCTTCGAGTATAATTTACACAAGAATTATGTTAACACTTGTGGCTTTGGGGCAATCAAGGTCACCTTAACTACCAATGCAACTTGAAAAACTGTTACTTGGCGAAGTAGCCTTAGAAGACTTGCATACAACCAGTCTTTATAAACTGCATCCAATCACTGACAAAAGTGAAAGGCATGGAAGTCCTCCTTGAGTTCAAAGACCCCAAGACAAGGCCCTGTGTTATTAGTGGTAATACGGTCACAGAGATCTTCCTTCCAAAGCTTTCAGAATAACTAGGGACAGCCCAGACCATTCACATGAGAAAACATGTATTCCAAGCTTACTGTAATCAGCAATTGGTATAGTTGAAATGGGAAAGTGATACTTTCAAATGTGCCATTTAATACCATAACTTTGCATATCCACAGGAAGTCTGGTCTTGAATTTGGTCGCAAAGGCAAGGGTGGATTTTAACCACACACCAGAGTAGAAACAGACTTTTGCTAGGAAGAAGACTGGGTCTCTGGTACTGGCTCTGCCACTAACACGGCATGCGACACTGGAAAAGTCGCTTTCACTTTTCAGGCTTATGCTATTCATCAGTAAAATGAATGGATCTTAAGAGGCCTCTCAAACTCTAAAAAACAAACTATGACTGCAAATAAATAACTTTGTTGTTTCACTGTATCTCTAAAGAGGTTGACTAAAACATTGCCTTTTCAGATGGTTGTTGTAGAGATTTCTCCTTCAGGAGAGGTTCCTCAAAGAAGGGACTATTATCCCACTTTCCCACAAGTGGGAGAAAGTTCAGAACATGCTAATTGGGCAAGCTTGAAATTCCAAAGATCTGCAAATGGAACAGGTGCAAATGTAACTGGTGATAATTGATGGCTAATTATGCAAGCAATAACACACCCCAGGGTATGGGCTCGTCTGCCAATACATACACGCCTTGGGTGTGAGTTTATTAGCAGGCAAACACACACCCTGGAGGTTGTATTGTGCAGACAAAATGCCTTGGAAAACACAACGTGGTTTTAAATAGAGTTTAAGATTCCGAAAACATTAGCACATAAAACAGTTCCACTACGACCAAGTCAACAGGCATAGTTCAGAACATTCCTCTGAATATCCCCCTTCAACCCCTTGGTACCTCTGATCATTCTGACCCCTTGTCCCTACACCTGCTAAATTTAAAAACATTATTTGCAAAAACATCAAATGTCTTCATTTACCTTTAAAAATAGGCTGTAATAAGCTGAATTAGCCTTTAGTGAGAACTCCTAGGGCAACGCCAAGTAAATATTTTATCATAAAGGATCAAGTATGTTTGACCACTGTGTAGCGAATGGTTTTCTAGTCTGTTTATTCTGATGATGGAGCATGGGCCCCAATTTAATGATGACAACCAGAAAATCAATGCCCTTAATATTTTTAAAGAAAATTGGAAGTAAATTAATAAAGGGCAAGATTATTAAGTTTTTGCTTTTGTTCTGTTTTGTTTACATGGCAAGAATGTCACCTGGGCAGATTTCACAGGTGGAATAGTTTTCCCAACTGAATATTAGGGAAGAACTGGTCACACATACACTAATGGGGACCGCGGGTGTATGACTCCATATTAAAATTACAGCCAGAACCCCCATCATTTCTCACCATCTCCACTGTTAGGACCTTAGTCCAAGTCACCATCATCTCTAGCCTGGACCGCTGCTATAGGCACACAACTGCTTCCAAACGTGTCCCTTTTAGTCAGTTCTCAACACATTAGCCAAAGAGACTGTCAAAATAGAAGTCAGATCTTGCCACTCCTCTGCTGCTCAAGATGTCCGAGGGCTCCCATCTCACTCAAAGTGAACATTAGAGCCTTGCGATGGCTCCAAGCCACAGGTGTGGCTTCCTATGTCCTCTCTGACCTCCATCCTTCCCTACTGTTTTTCTCTGTCACTCTTCCGGTCATGCTGGCCTCTTTCCTATTCTTCCAAAGCACTCATCCTGTGTGTACCTCAGAGACTTTAAACTTGTTTCTTCTGTCAGAACACTCTTCGCTCAGATGTCTACATGGCTTGCTCCTTTCCTCTTATCAATTCTTTACCTAAATGGAATATTCTCAGTGAAATTTTTCCTAACTATCACCACCCATCCAAAATAAAATTGTAAATTGGCCACATTCCCTACCCATTTTCCTATATTATTATTTACCATAGTACTTGTGAACTTCTAACATATTAATTTCGTTTTTGTTTTTATCTCTTTCTCCTCACCAGAACGTAAGTCCCAGGAAGGCACAGATTTTGTGTTTGATTGAATGATATAAATCCAACACAAATGAACATTTCATTTTTAAAATTTAAACTCAAGTTAGTCAGCATATAGTGTGATATTGGTTTCAGGAGAAGAATCCAGTTCATCACTTATATATAACAACTGGTGCTCATGCCAACAAGCGACCTCCTTAAAGCCCATCACCCGTTTAGGCCATCCCCCTATCCACCTCCCCTTTAGCAGCACTCAACTTGTTCTCTGTATTTAAGAGTCTCTTATGGTTTGCCTCTGTTTATCTTATTTTTCCTCCCCTTCTACGTTCATATGTTTTGTTTCCTAAATTCCATGTGAGTGAAATCTTATGATATCTGTCTTTCTCTGACTTATTTTGCTTAGCATAGTACACTCTAGCTCCATCCACATTGCTGCAAATGGCAAGATTTCATTTTTTTGATTGCTGAGTAATATTCCATTGTATATATAGACCACCCCTTCTTTATTCATTCGATGATGGCCATTTGAGTGTATGTGCCCCTTTGAATCAGCATTTTTGTTTCCTGTGGATAAATACCTAGCAGTGCAATTGCTGGGACATGGAGTAGTTCTATTTTTAACTTTTTATGAACCTCTATACGGTTTTCCAGAGTAGCTGCATCAGTTTGCATTGCCAGCAACAAACGTGTCCCCCTTCCTCCGCATCCTTGCCAACATCTGTTGTTTTCTGAGTTATTCATTTTAGCTATTCTGACAGGTGTGAGGTGGCATCTCACTGTGGTTTTGATTTTATTTCCCTGATGATGAGTGACGCTGAGCATCTTTTCATGTGTCTGTTAGCCATTTCCATGTCCTTTGGAAAAGTGTCTATGCCTTCTGCCCATTTTTTCACTCGATTGTTTTTTTTTTGGGTGTTGAGTTTGATAAGTTCTTTACAAATTTGGGGGTACTAACATTTTATACAATATGCCGTTTGTAAATATCTTTTCCCATCCTGTCAGTTGTCATTTAGTTTTATTGATTTTTCCTTCCCTGTTCAGAAGCTTTTTATCTTCATGCAGTCCTAACAGGTCAGTTTTGCTTTTGTTTCCACTGCATTTTGTTAATAAATATTTGTAAATTAACAAATGAAATGAGGGTCGCCTGGGTGGCTCAGTCGGTTAAGCGTCCGACTTCGGCTCAGGTCATGATCTCATGGTTCGTGGGTTCGGGCCCCGTGTCGGGCTCTGTGCTGACAGCTAGCTCAGAGCCTGGAGCCTGTTTCAGATTCTGTATTTCCCTCTCTCTGACTCTCTCTTGCTCACATTGTCTCTCTTTCTCTCTCTCTGAGGAATAAATAAAACATTAAAAAAATAAAAAACAAACAAACAAATGAAATGAGAATACTATCAGCCAAGAATTTAGTAGAAGTAGAGGTTATATACTAAGACCTGGGCTGAGAGTACTGATCAAAACTTTAAAAATTTCTTGTGTTTGTCAGAATCATTAGGGTTTACAACAATGTATAGATTTTGTTCTCAGATAGATTGGACATGAACATAAAGATGAAGCCAATTTTCCAGCTATATGGTCAACCTTGGGTTTCAGTGCTTCTAAGACTTCAACAGAGGCTTCATAAAGAACAAAAATTGTGGCCTAGCTTGCTCAGGGTGACGACTTCAGCTTACCCCAAGTGAAACATCTATGCATCTAATAATTACATTAGGTTTAATCAAGCTAAATCGATAGTATTTGACAATCTTTAACCTAAAAATGGAGATTTTATGTTTCAAACTGATAATTCCCAAGTGTAGAAATCCAAGCAGGCTCCATGCTCTGCCTGGAGCTTGATGTGGGGCTCAATCTCACGACCATGATATCATGACCTGAGCTGAAATCAAGAATTGGATGCTTAGCTAACTTAGCCACTCAGGCACCCCTTGAATCAGTTATTTTGCGACCTTCCCAAATGGAGTGCTCTTTTTGGAAAGACTGTACCAGATACCCTGGAAGAAACTGTCCTATCTCATGTCAGCCTTGCCTATTTTCAGCTCTGGTTGCCTTCAACTTGTACACTGCTCCAATTAGGTATATCCAGAAAGAATGTTAATTTCACTCAAAACACAAAAGGAAATCCACTTCTACCAGCCAATTTCCTTGGAAAGTGGTTGAATTCATAAGGCTTTTTCTGGTACAAGTGATAGAAACCCAAGTCAAAATGAACTAGCTTAAACAAAAATGGGTATTTATTGACTCATAAACTGAGAAGTACACAAATTGAGATGCTGAGTCTAGAGGCTCAAATCCTTCTGTCTCATCATCTCCTTGTTTTGCTTAGCTGTATTTTACATAGATGTGCTCTACATGTGATGGGTAAGATGGTTACAGATATCTCTAGTCTCACACTCCCCTTAGTTAACCTAGTGGAAAATTTCTTTCTTCCACTTTCTGCACTTTGGGGAAGATACTGATGAGCTCTCCATGAGTTCAGTATCCATTTTGGACAAAAATTGTACCCAAGAATGAAATATAATGATTCGCTCAGCCTGGGTATTATGTTATGGTAGGGATGGGAGTTTGTGGTATGTGTATGGATCAATGTAATCAACAATTCTACTAGGAGCTCAAGTAGTAAAGAATGAGGGCCTCAACTATAAGGTTTTAACTCTGCTCAAAAGAGAGGAGAAGGAAAATGTACAGAGAGGGCAATGATAGTCACCACAAGTCCATTCTTGTGTATACATTTGGCACAAGAGTTCAAGAAGTCTTCTTGAAACCTGTCTGGCACATACTTCAGGCCTATCTAAGATAACCACTTAAAACTCGTCTTTGTTTCTAGGATTCAGCTTTGCGTTGTGGCGCTATCAACCCAAAGGCATCCCTGTGAATCCTAGGGACATGGGTTGGTTTCTGAAGAGGGAAGTTTTGTGGTGTTAGTGAGTCTCTTTCGAGTCAATGTGGGAGGCATCTAGCTTCTCTTGTAGTGATGGATATTGTTTCCTATTAAAAAGTAATAATAAACAGAAAGATACAATTATGCAATCCAAAGAAAACAAAGCATTACCAAGGACCAAGTAAACTTTAGAAGGTAGTCAACAATAGGTTTAAAATTACATGTGTTAATATCACTAAGGAAAATTTAAAGCAATAATATCAAATTTCCTGGAGGGCTTAGGCAATCAAATTCTTCAAGAAGTGAAGCTACGTAAAGAGCTATAATATAGCCACAACACTATAATGAGGATCTTAGGTAGAAAGTCATGTGCAGAGAACCCTTGGGCCAGCCTAGAGGTTCTCCACCCAGCTTTTATTTTATTTTTATTTGCTTGCTTGTTTTACTATCCCAAATCTTAGAACTCACCCCAGAGCAGATGTCCTTAACATTTTGTGCAGATTAAAGTAATGAATGAGAAGTGAGCTCTCCCTGATGATATGTGGGTTTCCCAAACATGGAAAGGATGATCAGATTCAGTGAAGCTTGTGGGTATGACAAACACTGTTTGTAGTAATAGTATCACCAGTAATGGTGTTACATGAATCATTATCATTGATTTTCCCAGATTATTATTGTCTTAAAGGTTTCTACGTCTAGTCTCTTACCTAGCATATAGACACTGTGACAGAGACACGTCCAGGACATCAAACCTAATTCAAAGTTTCTTAATGCAACATTGAGAAAGAATATATCTTCTTTCCTTTTCATTATTTGTCAAAATTTATATGACCGGGAAGAACTATTTGGTTGATATAAAGTACAAATATTGCCTAATGTTGCCATGGATCATTTAGGGATAATTACACCTACTGGAAGGAGATTCTACTCCATACTAACCAACAACCAGAAATGCAAAAGCATTTATTTAATTTGAAGTTACAGTTGTGTCTTTTCTCTATTCTTTTTTGATGTCTTTTTCCCCCCTGTCACAGACTCACTGTCAATAAGTTGGCTGTAACAGGAAACACCCAAGTGGATGCTAACCTATTGCCATAGATAACGAAAATGAAAAGTGTAATATCTTTTACCATATAAGATGCTATTCTCATTCCAGCTAGTGACAAGAAACAATTGCTACTATATCAACTGTGACTGTTTCAAACTTTAATGTAACTCCCGGGAAACTTGAATGTGCATTTTTTTCTTCCAGAAAGGTGCAGTGTGAACTTCTCTGATAAGATTATGTCATTGAAAACTCAGCTGGGTTTAGCGATGGGCAAAAACCACAATATTAAAGCATAAAGCATAATTTTTATCTTTATGGTAATAAAGCAGTCTGACAAATGCTGTATTTAACATGTTGTAAAATGTCCTCTCGGGGTAGTTGCCTACCTCATTTCCCGCTAGTACAGGACACTTCTCCTGATTTAAACCTGACAGTAGAGCTGAATAAGGAGTTTACTAAGATGTTCATTTATATAGCGTTAAGGATGGTTTAGTCCAGAGATGGAAAAAATGAGCAAATGGAAGCTGTATCAGATTGTAGATAGACAGGCTAAATGAGTAATCAATTTAAAGGAGCCAGACAAAGAGGAAGAGCAGTGGGGAAAAAAATAGATACAGAGTAGTACTTGAGGGAGCAAAAACTTGGAGATGATTAGAGACAGAACAAGGAGAAACCCTTCTGCCTGTGAAAAGATATTGCAGTTATTTTTCAATGGGCTCCGGGGGCCTGGTACTGGAAAGAGTAAGCCATTGAAAGGGCTACTGTGGTGATCTTTCTACATTAATTATCCCAACTCAATACCTTCCAAAAGATATTTTATTAAGCACCCTCTATGTGTACAGTGCCACATTAGACCCACAGCTTCCTGGCAGTAGTTTATGGCAGAGAAAATGATTACTTTCATTGTCCATGTCCCATCCAGTGGATTGGTAACAGCTACCTGGAGCTCTCTGTTGATGAAGATGCTGATAGTATATTTGGTCTCAGCAGGAATGGCTGCCCCAAGGTCTGCCACGCCCCCTTTATAGGGTTTTTGGTGAGAATTAAATGAGATAAACTATAGATAGTTTATAGATAGTTAGTTAGATAGAAAACTTAGCATAAGGCCCAGAACAGAGCAAATTATGTGAATAAGATGCCCTTTAGTAGAAAGCACTGCAAGACTAAAATCAAATATCCTTAAAGAATAAAGAAAACTGGCTCATTAACTGAAAGGTCCAAAGATTGGATATGTGTCACTCAAAGTTTGAACCACAGATTCATGATACCATGAGTGATTCTATTCTCTACGATGATCGCAGCTCTGCTTGCCTACCTAGTCGAGATTCTTCTGAAGACTGGCTTCCTTCATGGGAGCAAAATAGCTCCAGCAATACCAGGCCTTACATCCACACATCAAGTACTCAACCCAGCAGCCCATACTGGATTGAGCTTCTATAGAATAAACAAAGAATGGATGTTGGGGTTTTCACTACAAATATCTATTACATAAGCACTTGATAAAGGTAAACTATTATACTTATAAATATTCTTAGTAAGATGGGTCACCGATAGCTTTTGCGCTATAGGTTTGCCAAATCTGGCTTTATCAATTTAGTATTATTATTTGTTCAATTTCTACTTTAATAAAGAAGTCAAAACTAGTCATAGAGTAAATTAACTGATCAAGGAGTTCTAATATCAAGGCTGATTACTTTGCATAAACCTAGCCTTGGAAAACTCAAGGTTGTTTGTCTAATAAAATCTACCCAGAGGAATACTGGTCAAAACCAGTTATACAACACTAAGCTATAATACAGGTATAACCAAGGTCCTAAATAACTACAGTAGAAGGTAACTTCCTTTCCCTGGAGCAGTGAGAAAAGTTCTCTAAGAGGAAGGAGTAGGCTTGGAGTTCAGTCTCTGGGGTCAGAAGTTTTGAATGGGCCAATAGTTAAAGGAATGTGACCCTACAGTAGACCACACATGTGTTACCAAATCCACCAAAGACTTTTGAACAACTTGAAATTCCTTACTTCTATTAACTGAACTATGTGTTCTACAAGTGAGATATTTACTTATATAATTTTTAATTTAAAAAAATCACAGAACTCAGTCATTCATATTTTAGTGTAATTTTATTCTGTCAGAGTGCTTCTGTCATAATTCTTAATAGGTATGCCTTGCTCTAAAAGATTGGGAATTAGATTTGAGCTCATGACTACAGTTTTTTAGTTAACCTGTGATTACTGTGCTGTGCTGTGATTAAACTAGAATCATGCAAAATAAATGGATTTCAGTGTAACCTGAAGATTCTATGACAGGACATATTGACTTTATAAATGTCTTAATTCTTAATTTGCCTTTGTTCTTAGTTCACAGGATAGACAATGGTTGAGCAAATGGTCATGGCCACAATCTTAAAAATGGGCAAAGAATCATAAACAAGATCATAGGGGATAGGACATCATGCTCACCTTATTCCCATTGTCCTTGAATGCTGGTGGAGGAAAAAGGTGATTTGGTTTTGTTTTAAAATTAACAGAAAAGCAAAATCTTTACCTCCATGACATTACTTTCCTGACAGATAAACATTAAAGATGATCTATTTCTATTTAATCATTTCATACATGGAGAAACTGAGGTCCATGTTTCCCATTTTACCTCTGAGCCACTGATCTTTCTACAATAATTACCCTAACTGAATACATTTCAACAGATATTTTTATTTATTTATTTTTGGTATTTTTATTTATTTTTAAGTTTACATCCAAGTTAGTTAGTATACAGTGCAACAACAATTTCAGGAGTAGATTCTTTAATGCCCCTCACCCATTTAGCCCATCCCCCCTCCCACAGCCCCTCCAGCAGCCCTCTGTTTGTTCTCTGTATTTAAGAGTATCTTATGTTTTGCCCCCTCCCTGTTTGCATATGATTTTTTGCTTCCCTTCCTTATGTTTATCTGTTTTGTATCTTAAGGTCCCCATATGTGAAGTCATATGATATGTTTTTCTCTGACTAATTGTGCTTAGCATAATACCCTCTAGATCCATCCATGTAGTTGCAAATGGCAAGATTTCATTCTTTTTGATTGGCGAGTAATACTCCATTGTGTATATGTATATATATACCACATCTTCTTTATCCATTCATCCATCGATGGACACTAGGGCTCTTTCCATACTTTGGCTATTGTTGATAGTGCTGCTATAAACATTGGGGCGCATGTGCCCCTTTGAAACAGCATACTCAACAGATATATATATATTTTTTAATGTTTTATTTATTTCTAGGAGAGAGAGAGAGAGAGAGAGAGAG